>CAUYSK010005714.1:0-58320 GCA_963575035.1 Avahi laniger | reverse complement strand
GAGAAGCCATCAAAATGTCCACTCCCCCAGTGGAGGGTGGAGTTACCTACCCTTCACCCACACACAGGCATCCCTGAAACTCCTCCTCAGCCCCAGCAGGGCCTCTCTCTCCCCAGCTCTCTTCTCTCTACTTGCCCTCGGCCCCCAAATCCTCAGGCCCCTCTGAAGAAGACCTCAAGAATCTGAGGATCGAAAACAAGAAAAGAGCTTCCTCTTTATCCTGATGGAATCAGATCAGCATAAGGGTGGGCAGGGCATGGAGGACAACAGGGAGCCAGGCAGTCCTCCCCTGGGGGTGTGTCCTGCAGGCCCCAGCCCGCAGCTCTCAAGCACGTGTCCTGACATTGGCCAGGGAACCCCTGCCCTCCTTACTGTCTGGATGGGCACGGCGGCGCAGGTAAGGGCATGGGAGGGCAGGCCGCAGGCTACAGGTGACCTACCTGGACTCTGCTTCCTGCCAGAGCTTCAGTTTGATCTCTGGCAAATTCACAGCTCAACTGAATTCAATAAAACCCCCTCTGGAACTACACACTGCATCATAAATAACCCAATTACCAAACTTTTGACCATTCTTACAAATGTTTCTTCTCACATCCTCCAATTTCCATCTCCCAAATGTCAGCTTTTATATTGAATTTCACAAATCTACAAAAACTTGTACTTTCTAGAACTTTAAATAACTGGATCTTTACCTACAAGGTGAATTATCCCTATGTGATGTGAGCCTGTGAGATTTTAAATTTCAGTGATGATTAATGCACACCAATAGAAAATGAAAATAAAGATCTTTTAACACTATTATTGAAAGACTTAATAAACATCACCTACAACGTGTACTCAATAGTAAGAAAGCAAGCATATATTATTACATAATAGCAGCTTTACATTTGTAATAGTCCACTAAAGAAATTTCAGGTACTTTACCAAGCCTCAGTACAGAAACACTGCTCGAGAGCGTGGTGTGTCAAGGTCAGGGAGTGAACCTAACACCATGTTAAGTTCTATCCCCAGTGTCCAGCAAGTGCCAGGCACACAATGAGTGCCATGTAAATGTTTGCTGAATGGCGGGGTGAAGGAACTAATGGCTTTCCACTGCATTGAGAGTTTATTTTTAAAATCCCAGACAAAGACTTTCTTTCCCTACTTTCTAATTGTAGTGCATAAGCTTATAAACCAGCATTGGTCTAACAGTTTTTGACACATCAGTTGGTTTTACCTTGGTTATATGTTAATTATCAGTCTCTCTGCAGAGCCAGGAAGGCCTGAGACATTGCTGATCAACAGAAGATACCTGACTTGCTTAGAAAAGAAGAACCAGGCATTCATAAAAGCAACCCTCTCTCTCCATCTGCACATCCACCGAGGGTGAATTACAGCCCACCCGGTTTCCCAGGGATCCCAAGACCTCCCCTCCCAGAGCTCACTGTACCCAAAGAAGGAAAAAACACGAATCGTACCACAGAGGGGCGGTTACAGGGTCCCGCACAGAATCCCCCACTCTTCGGGATGTGCACACACAGCACCGGGCAGGGGAAGCGAGCAACAGGAGTGAGGTCCAGACTTGCAGGGGGCCTCGTGGAACCACACATGTCTCTGCTAAAGGAGAAGCCAAAAGTCTGTTCTTGGATGGAACTTGGCAGCTCATTTTGACAAGTTATCTCCTACAGGCCCAAAGCACGCTCTGTTTAGACTGCCGAGCTGAGCGCTGCAGCAAGGAGCGCGGTCCAGGGCAGGAGCCTTGTCCCGTGTCAGGCCCTGTGTCACTGTCAGGCAGAATCACACACATGTGTTACATATTTGTTCCTCAGATACAAAGCCTCGCCCCAGCAGAGACTACAGTCTCGTGGAACTTGTTCACACATGGAGAGTGTGCACTGCATACTTGTCACGTGCCGGATCCCGTTCTGGGAGCTTTATTCATATTGACTCATTCAATCCACACAACAACCCAGCGTGGTGGATTCTGTCATTATCTTCATTTCTCACACGAGAAAACTGAGGCATGTGGAGGTTAAGTCCCTTGCCAAGAGCTGTGCAACTGCACGCGGCAAAGTTGGGATGTGAACCCTGACTCTGATTCTCGAGTCTTCACTGGCAACCACTGCAGCAGCCCAGCGGTCACCCCGTGCACACACGCCCTGGCGGGACTGCAGAGCGGAAGGAACATGCTGTGCGGATCAGCAGAGCCATGACGGGGGGAGGTTATTTTGACAAGTAAGACAGGACTTTTCGTAGGAAGAAAACTGTCTGCTTCTCTAGACAATCAGAGCAACAGATGAGCCACAGTGGTCCTGCATGCTGACCACCCCGGCACCATCGCAGCAGGAAGTGCGGCCGATGTAACAAAGCAGAAGCACGTGGGCCCTGCGCAGTCTGGGAAGTAGGAGGTAGGAAGCAGAGACAGAGGCAGAGAGGGAAGAGAGAGCAAGACGGCAGGAGGAAGGCAAGCCACCATCTCCGGACACTTCACCCAGCATCTTGAGGAAGGTCTCCCGGTCCCACGACCCACTGCTGTGATGGGGGTGGCTGTTCACTGAGTGAGGGCTGCTGTTACTGCTCGAACAGGGTAAGGGTTCCCACTGGGCGTCTTACAGGACAGAGGCTAAATGACTTTTAATCTGACGCCACAGCTCAGAGAGAAGGGAGGCCAGTGGATCGTAAACCTTGGCCATAGCTCTGGGTGAGCTTCGGACTTGCGCTGGCCATGGACTTGAGGGCGCTTTGGGGCAATTTTGCCTACATCTCAAGGCACGTGGTGGCCTGTGGCTGAGTTCTGGGTCACAGCCAGCATGACCACATCAGGTAGACAATTAAGAATTTCTCTCTTCATTCTCTCCTCAAAGTTTATTCCCCCAAAGAGCTGATTTGATACAGATTACATACAGTAGTTAAACCCTAAACTCACCTTGATCGTCTGGGTTGGTCTCCCCATGTCAGCAGAGGAAGAAAGGGGTGATTATCTTGACAAGTGAAACTCTCAAGGAAAGAAATGCCATTTCCTCATCTCTGGACAATTATCCCCATAAAACTCCCAGTTATTCATCGTTTATATGCAGTCTCTTTCTGTCTGTAAGTGCTTTTAATCCCTACAATAACATTACAAATTGTTGAGCCCATTTCATTAAAAAAACACAGAAACTCGGAGAGGTCAAACCCTTCCTGAGGCCACATGGCTAGCAAGCAGTCACGTGGGGACACCACCAAGGTCCGCCTGACAGCGAAAAGGCCACGTCCTCTCCCCGAGCACGTCTCTCAAGTCAGGCAGAACTAGGGCCAGAGGTCGCGGAACTTCTCCATGGCTCAGTACCGTGTTCTCTGAGCAGCAGAACAAATGATTGCCTTGGAACTAATTAGCCGCTCATAATCAAAACCAATTAATCTTTGTTAAGCTCACTGAAGCCTCTCCCTCAGTGATTGAAAATACCAAACCCAAGCTCATCATCAAAGACAGCTCCCCAGCAAGAAACACACTCGTCTAAATTGCTCAGCCTCCTGCGCTACCTGGGCCCTGGTGGGAGCAGGACGTCTGGCAATGGCAGAACAGTAATCCGCGAGCATGGGACGGAGCCAAATCCTGCTCACACGGACCGAGCCGGGTGCGTATTATTAAAACATAAGCTGAAAATCACTTATTCTGCTTTAGGTGATTAATAGAGTTGGCTTTTCCCTGGGACATAGCAGCAGCTGTGAGAAATGATGCAATTACTCCCAGTGAATGCGGACATCAAGGCACTTGTTGCTAACAGGGTGGTATGCACGATTTCATGGTTAATTAGGACTTTTGGGGGGATCACTGCTACATTTTGCAGCCTAAACAGAGTCCCTAACCCTGCTCTCTCCTTGATTTCAAATTTTTATGAAGTAAACATTAAGGATTGAGGAAATCAGAGGAGCTCTGGGTTAATTGCAGCCCAGCAATGATTGCTGGAGATGATTTGGGGGGTAATCTTGGACGCGCCAACTCCAGACGGCCCTTCATCCATACTCGAGCCACCTCGATGCCCTCCGTGGTGCGGCAGAAGCACTTGGAGGCTTGGTTTCTAGGGAAAAAAATGACTTTTAATCAAGACTGGGAAATGGAATTATACGTGTAATTAGATAGATACAGCCACAAAACCACAAGCGAGGGAGCTCACTGTAATATTGAGCTTCCATTCTTAGAGGCTATCGAGAACTTAGGCGTAAACTATGCTGATGAAAGCATTTGGATTGTCATCCTCTGGAGGACTGGAACTTCCCAGGAGGAAAATAATTGTTGCTTTGTCCTTGTCGGAAACACCCCATGTGGCAACATGGTGGCTGCGTTCCCTTTGTCGGCTCCTGCGTTTCGCTCTCCTGGCCCTGGCCTCAAACTCACCATCCTTGCACACGAGAAACGCGTGTACACGTTTTCCTCACTTTGGGAAGCAAATTCCAGATGCTGAGTGAAGAAACCAGTTTGAAGGCTCCAGGATCAAAGATCACCAGCCAGGGCTCTAATTTGCATTCATTTCATTTCAAGTTCATAGGCATTTGAAACAGAGTACTGTGTTTTTTAAAAAAAAGTATAGAAGACACCGACATATCTGACCACTAAAGGATCACTTGAATGCCCATCGTAGGCAAAAATAGGGCAGGGAGGCAGCCACTGCCTTGGGATTACAAGTCTATTAATACAATCACTTCCTTTGGAGCCTTCAAAGCCTTGGAGGTCCCTTAAAAACAAGGCGCCAAACTCCAACACCTGTGACCTAATACTCTAAGTTAAAGACACTATTGGGGGGACAGGGTGGCTCTTCAGGGCGTGCAGTATGACTTGGAAATGTGAACATTTCAAGGACAAGGGTGTCTAGGCCAGCAGCCCGGGCTCGAGCCCCAGCGCGGGCCCCATGGGAGAGCTCCCTGCTGCTGCTAACGGGCCTTCCCTCCTGAGCCAGGATTCTGGGTGAGCACTAGTGCTTAGAAGTGTCACGTGAGGTGGGGAGGGGAAGCTAAAAATTGTGGATCCATGTCGCCTAAAGCCACATTTGTTTTTATTCATGACACACCACACTAAAGACTCACTTTGTTCATAATGTCAAAAAATAGTGATAATCACATTATGGGACACTGTAGGACACTCTGGGAAGTTGCAAGCTCTAGATCCCTACAGACCAGGGCTCTTTGATTCCTTCCCCTTTCTGAGGCTCAGTTTCCTTCCCTATAAAACGGACACGGTAATTCACCGCTCCCACAGAATTAGCACGAGAGTTGAAAACAGAAAGAAAGATCCTTCTATGAGCCCAGCCTCACACCAAGTACCTTACGTACGCTGCCTTGTTCTCCGTCATTGCATGAGCCTGGCACTACAATTAGCCCTGTTTTATAGAGGAGAAGTTGGGCTTCAGGGAAGTGAAGCAACTTGGTCCTAAAGCCATCAGCTAGTAAAAGGCAGAACTGAGAAGTGACACCACCATGTGACGGTGAGTGTGTGAGCAATCCACCAGCCCCCCAGCAGTTGCTCAAGTGGCAGCCGCAGCCTCTTCCCCAGACCCCCTCCAACTGACTTTGATTTGATGATCGCGATGGGCGAGGATCTCAGTACACATTGTATCGATCCATATCAAATATTACCCTGTCAGATTTGCCCCAGCATTCCAGGAATGTAGATATTCTTGACCCATGAAATCTCCTTCTTAAAGACATTATTTCCTGAATTAGAAAGAACTGGTGGAGATGGGCTATTGTGCGGCCCAGGAAAAAGCTGGCCTGATAGCGAGATTGGGGGACTGAGCCAGAAGGCAAGTCTGGCCAGGACACACCAGGAACAGGGCAAAGGCTCCTTCTCAGCAGCACTAGGAAAATCCAGCCGGTATGCAGCAATGGGGACTCCGCCAGAATAACTCCAGATGACATGCATGTTCCAGGACACTAGGTCTGTTGGTGAGTATGACTGCACTGCTTGGCTTTGACTACCTTTGGGACCACACTCCATTCATAAGCCTTAATTGTCCAAGCCTTTGAGAAACACATAATCTCCTCTTGGAAACATATTTGGGCTCAGCCTGCAACTCAGCCCTTCCCTTCTCCTTATCATCATGAGAGCCGTGCAAGTTACTGTCAGTTTTTCTTTAACAGAATGTCCACATTGCCTCTATCAGAGTCAGCTTTAAAAGGTGAGACTCTCCTCCCACCATTCACAGGGACACGTGTGTGCACGGTAAGCACCTGCCAAAGAGCTCAAGCTCAGATCGTCTGGGCTCCACCTCTGTCAAAACGTGGCAGGCAATGGAGAAATCACAGGATCCGTGCACACACAAAAACCCAGGTGTGTTCCTGCAAGACTCAGCAGGTGTGATTCCACAAACAGCGCACACCGGGGATCACTGGGAAATCAAGTCAATGCATTTCTGAGGGATGAGTGAGAAGAGAGACCCACAGTGACACTTGGTAAGAAATGTCTGTATTGCTGATATTTAGTTACTTAAGCTTTTAAGAATGAGGGCAGAATTTCTCTATTGTCAAAACCTGTTTGGAACTCACAATGCTCAAAAGTATTCATAAGAAGTGTGTGTATATATACATAGTATTTAGTGTTTAATTAATAAATGATTTTTATACATTTTGAGCATTTATTCAAGAATGATTGGGAAAGTTTTTAAATGTGTAACTGTGGCTGAACTTGTATGACAACTATGAAAAACAAATGAAGAAATGCTGACCCACTTCTGGTAAGCAAAAACCAGAAAATTTAATGAGAATGCAGTGCAAAATCAATATAAAAAGGTCAGTAATTCTCATATATACAAACAATGACTAATTTGAAGATTTAATGGAAGGGAAAAAATTCACAAACACAGATAGCAAGATACGATGCCTAGGAATAAACTGACCTAGGATGCATAAATCTATATGAAGAAAACTCTTAAATGGTAGCAAAGGATGCAAACAAAGTAATGAAAAACATGGAAAGACATACCAATTTCTTGGGTAGAACTCAACATCACAAAGACTTTGATTTTCCCTAAATTAACCTATAAATCTGAAGCAATCCCAATGAAATGTCAATAGGCTATTTTTTGGTCATCAGACAAGCCAATGTTAAAGTTCAAAAGGAAATATAATCAAAAGAGCCAGAAAAAAAGTAAAAAAAAAAAAAAAATAGTAGGGGGTGAAAAAAGCTAATCCTACCAGGTATTAAAATATACATATTTTAAAGCTTCAATAATTAAAACAGTATGGTACAGACATATGAAAGATCATCAGAAAGATCAATGAAACCCAATAGAAATTCTAGAAATAGACTCAAATATATGCAAAATTTTAGCATATATTTTAAAAGTGGCATTGAAAATCAGTGAAGGAAAGATAAAATGTTCAACAAAAGATATTGTAATAACTACACACAAAAAAATTCTAAAAGAACCTCAGATTTAAATGTTTAAAATGGAACCATGAAAGTACTTGAAAGAAAAATGAAGAAAATCTTTTATAACTTTGCACTGGGGAATGTTTTCCTATGAACTAAAATTCAGAAGCCATAAACAAACAAAAAAAATCAGTAATTTTACCATATATAAATCAAAAACTTTGTCATGGAAAAAGTAAAGTAAAAAACAACAAATTGGGTTCAATATTTTCAAAGCATGCCAACGAAGATCAAGGTATAAAATCTCTATTATAAAGAGCTCACAAAGATCAGTAGAAAAACAAGCAAAGTACACAAACACATGGCTCACAGAAAATAAAGTACAAATAACTCCTGAGCATGTGAGAAGATGATTAATTTCACTCAAAAGAGAAATGCAAATTAAAACTGTGCTCTCATACTATTTTCAATCCATCACATTGGCAAAAATCCAAAAGTTTGATAACGAATTCTGTTGACAAAACTATGGAAAAACAGGCATCCTTATCACATTGCTGGTGGGAGTCTAAATTGTCACAATCCTTTTGGAAGAGAATTTTGCAGTATCTATCAAAATTACAAATGCAAAAATCCTTTTACTCTGCAATTCCATTTTTAGGAATTTATCTTATAGATATACTTGCAAAAATGCAAACTGACCTAATCACAAAATTATTCTATGCAGCACTGTCTTTCATAGCAAAAGATTGGATAGACTCTACATGTTATAATTAGGAAGCTGGTTACATTGGCTATGGCACATCTATACATAAAATACTGTGCAGCTGGGAAAAAGAATGGGCAAGCCTTTTGCATACTCATATGGAACTATCTCAAAGATGTGTTATGAAATTAAAAAAAAGCAAAGTGTAGAACAAGTATACATAGCATGCCCCCGTAAACATACAGAGATGAAGAAATGTGAATTTATACTCATATCTGCTTATAATTGACTTTTTAAAATTCAGAAGAACCCCTGAAAATTAATAATGTGTTTATCTGAGGGCCTGGGAAGGGCTGAAGCCAAGTAGAGCTTGGAAGAATTTTCATCCTATACCTTTTTACACTGTTAATTTTTGAACAATGTGAACGCATTACCTATTCAAAACTTAAAGTTATTTCTTAAAAGAAAAATAAATGCTAATGGACTAGATCATAGAGACCATGAAAAAAAAAATGAAACTCTAGAGCTACAGAAATAGAGAACAAAGAGGAGGATGAAAAAAGTGAAGAGCTATTTGGGGGACTAAAGCAAAGTGTCAGATGCTGGTGGCATGTGCTACTCAGTCCCAGCTACTCCAGGAGGCTGAGGCAGGAGGATCAGGTCACTTGAGCCCTGGAGTTCAAGTTCAGCCCAGGCAAAACAGCAAAAACCCCCCTCAAAAAAAAAAAAAAAAGAATCAGATGTAAATAATTGGGATTGTGAAGGAATGAAACATACACATATGCACCAGAATGTGCCCTGAATACCAGACTTCCAGCCTCCAGAACAATGGGAAAAACAAATTTTTGTTGTTTAAGCCACCTACTCTATAGTATTGGTTATGGCAGCCTGAGCAGATTAAGGTAAGATCCCACAGCTAGTAGGTGACAACATGAGAATCTAGGGCTTAACAAATAGTTCCCACCCAGCCTCACAGCTGTGACCAGAGCAGGCAGACTCTGGACCCCACTGCCAGAGAATTTCCCAGCCACATCCACGAGGCTATCTCCTTCCCTGAGGTATTCTAGAGTCCTAAATGTTCTAGGCACATGGAATTCCAAGGGTGGAAACAGACTTGGAGGGCATTAACTCCCACTTCCTGGTTGATAGATGATGATTCTGAAGACCAAATGATCCAAATGAGTGGATCAAGGTCAGACTGTATATTAAGGCAAAGAAAAGGCTGAAACCAAGGACTCCTGGTACTCAGGGAGATGCTCATTTGTCCACACTGGGCTGATCTATCTTTCCAGGTGTAATAAGAACAGGAAGAGTTGTCCTTCAGGAATTCTTATCTTGTTTCCAACTCCAATGTCCCAAGAGCCCCAGTCTTGAGTTTCAGGAGCCAGAACTTCTAGGACCTGCTTATGAATTCCTACTCCAACCTGTCTCATACTCACAAAACCCTTCTTCGTAAATCAGCCTGGCAAGCCTCTCAGTTAACATGGCACGAACAGATGGTAGGTCCTAGGTTCCTGTTGGACAGCCTAGGGAACGAAGCTGCTTCCACCCACCAGCATCATAAAGGTGGCAGCACCTGGTGCCCATGGAGGAGACAGATCCCCCAGGTGACCCACACAGCCTCTCCAAAGCCACACAGTGGATCTTGCAGCAGACACTGTAGCTTGAGGAGGTTGTTTGGCTATTGCCCATACATATGGTGGCGGTGGCTTGGCAGCTGCTTCCAAGGGCTTGCAAACCACACAGAAATCAGGAGGCCCTAGGGCTTGAGGTCTTTGATGTGCAAAGACAGAGCCTCACTGGAGATGCTACAGAGTGTCAGAGAATGCTGTGTGCTGCCCTCAGAGCTAGAGAGCTGCCCCAGCCTCTCAGCTGCGGTGAAGCTCTTCAAGAAGATGAAGTTCCCTCAGCACGTCGACAAAGAGCTGCTGTCTCTGGGGCTCAGGTGACACCCGGATGAGCAAGGCATGGTCCTGGCCCTCAAGGAGTCTCCAGTTGAGGAGTCAGGATTCTACCATGGTTTGTACAGGGTTAGATGTACACAGAGGGCAACTAATCCTAGCGTGGAGACAGAGAGACCTTAAAGGAACCTCTTAGGTCTTTCCTGCAATCACTTCTCTGGAGGCTGCCCAGGAGTTATCTAGGATTCAAGTCAGGAATGAAGCAGATGAGAAATTTGCCTCCTGCGGTACCAAACTCCTGGGTGTTTCAGATTCTGCAGTGTCCAGTCTGACCTTCTTCAATGACCAGCAACATGGCCTGAGCCCCTGTCCTACTTAGTGCCACTACGCTGCTTAAACTAAGCCGTGCCTTTCCTTTCTTCTTAAATGGAGACGACAGCCCTCAACGTGGTTCACGAGGTCCTGCAGGCTCGGCCTTTGCCCTCTCCATCTGCTTTTTTGGGTGTTCACTCCCTAGCTGGGTCCCAGGCACCCTGGTGTCCCTTCAGTCCCTCAAGCAACCTCTCCCAGCATGGGGCCTCGGCACAGATTCCCCTGCCCTTAGGCCTCACCTCAGGGTCACTTCCTCAGGAGCAATTCCCCTGACCCCTCAGGTTGGCACAGCTTCCGCAGATGTACTCCTTCCCAGAACCACGTCTCTTTCTTTCACTTCACTTAATGCATCGTGACTTTAGACTCCTGTTGATGGAATTGTCTCAGTGATGTCTGTCTGTCCCACGAGTCAGTAAACTCCATGCAAGTCAGAGCCGTGTGTGCTTGTGCTTACATTTGCGTGTGCACTGTCTAACCTCGTGCCAGCCACAAAGCGTGCACGCCAGAAATATCTGCGGAATAAATGAGCATATTGAATGCGAATTGCAAGAATTCTAACTAGGAGCTTTGCCTTGGGAAATGGAAGACCCATAGTGTTGTAGGTTGGGTGTCCCCAGAAGAAGATCTTGGGATAAAAACTTGAGTATATGGAAAGTGAAACCAGAAAAAGCTGACAGGGAAGTGGGGAAGAAGAAAAGACAGGGAGGGAGGAAGGGAGGAAGGAAGGACGGACGGACTCCAGCTGGGGTACATAAAGGAGACCCCTGGACTAGAGGCCTGGGAGGAAGGGGGAGGAGGAAAGAGAGTGAGCAGCTGGATGGACACCTATGTGCACGACAGGTCAGGCAGGAGCAAGGGAGAACTCAGCCCGTTTCTGCTTGGCTTTCTAGTTGGTTTGTGGTGGCTGCAGCCCCAGGTTCTAGGCTTGCTGAGATGAGAGTTATCAAGTCCAGCGTCTCTGTGTTCGCTACTACTGGTTCCCTATTGGCCCACAATTTCAACTCCTCGAGTATGGGGATCTTTTTAAATAACTCTCAGCCCCCACCTGCAGCTCCTGGGAATACCAAAACTGGCTGATTAAACTGAAAGGTCCAACTCATTCCTTCCAGAAGAATAAGTGGCACCTCATATGGAGACAATGACTCATGGCTAGAAGTTCCAGGCATCCGCGTGCCTTATTTTCCTGAGCCCGTCATATTTATGCAAAATGACAAAAACTGACATCTGCCAGAGACCAGGGGGAGAGGGTTCCAGATGCAGGCAGGTCAAGATGTTACATACGAATGGCACTCCTCATCTTCCATGGAACTTCTCAACATGTAGGTACCACGCACTCAGCAAAAGTTCTCCTGAGCACCTGCTGGTGTCTGGCACTGTGCTCAGAACTGGGAGCTCAGCTGTGAAGGCAGACCAGGTCCCTGCCCCCTTGGAGCTTGTAATCGAGGAGAGGACACAGGCATCAGTCCAGTAACTGCCCAGATGCCTGCTAAACTACAGCCTGGGTAAATGCTGGGAAGGAGAGGTACTCAGCCCTGTGGAAGCATAACGTGCGGAAGCGGGTGGATGGCTGATCTCACCTAGGGATCAGGGAGGTCTCGCTGAGGAAGAGACGCTAGAGACGGATGTGAGTTCAGAGAGGAAGAGGGGGCAGGGGAAGCATTCCCAGCAGAGGGAAAAGCATGACAGAGTAGACTGATGGAGGGGACAGGCAGGTGTGGTCTGAGATGAGGCAGGCAAGGGAATGAAGAGTGGCCAGTCCATGCAGGCCCTGAGTCCCACTGTGCAGGAGGATGTCAGGGCATCTTGTGCCAGGGGGCCTGACAACACCATGAGTGAGCAGGTGAAGGTAACCTGCTGGTCATGCCTCAAGCAGAAAGGTGGGAAGATGCAGTGGGACTCAGGTAGGAGAAAAGAACTGGTCTTTACTGAGCACCTACTATGTGCCAGGCACTCTGCCATACACAGGTATTTATGAACTTCTTAGATTTATTGATTTATTCAATCCGACAATTATCTGTGGAGCCACTGCTATTCTCTGTGACAAAGCCAACAGCAAAGGTAATTTTTTTCCAACACCATCCTTCAAAAAGAAGAGCAAGTGAACTTATATTCAAATTCCTGACAAATGCTCTCCTATTAGAGGGCAGTTCTCTCATTTACTTTATTTTAACCAACAAAGTACCATTTGGGGAAAAGATATTAGCCTGAAATGACCTTAATCAATGCTAGTTGTGGAGCTTCTATGAGGCTGCCTGATGGAATCATTAAAAGAGAAGGCAAAGATATTTAACCTATACTTCATAATTATTCCTGGGTTTGACCTTCAAATTAAAAGCTGGGGATGTTGTTCTAAACAAGTCTTTTACAAATCACTTTAAGCAGCAGTATCATAAGTAGCTGCACTGTGGAGATCATGGATATACATACGTACAGAACGAATGGAAGAATCCACTCTCCTAATACCATGCAAATGAGCAGGGGGAGCTTGAGCCCAATTCTCCAAGGACAGTGGTTTTCGCAGATCCACGGCTGTTGGATCTCACACAACTACGACGGATGTGTAGATTATGTGCCCTGGAAAACGGGGCGACATGCTCCACACAGTGGCTCTGGCAATGATAGAGGCCCAGGGAAGGCTTTGAACAAAATTGCTCCACAAATGCAAGAAGGGGAAAAAAAGCAGTATTTCAGAATTAACATACTATTTTACATAATAACATGGGAATTTAAATGTATATGTGTAGCTAAATTAATAAATCAAATGCTACAAATAGACATTGGATTCTTTCATCTACTTCCCTAAGAGTTTATATGTTCAACTACAAGTTTCCCCCCCTCCCCTAAATATAGGATTTTCCTAGTGGGAACACACAAAAAGCATTTTCTCTCTGGAGCTTTTATGAGTACTAGCTGTAGGGGGTGGAGTGGAAATGTGCCCAGTTCTACCCACCAGCTAGATCTGGCCACCAGCCAGAGCACCCGGTACGGATACCCACACTTTGGGGGTAGCGTATCCCCATCGTATTGGTGACAGACCAAGCCCAGAGGGCCCTGGCGGCTCACCAGCTCCAGGCAGGCACAAAGGGCGCAGCCAGGACCGTAGCTACATCTGTCCCACTCTTAAGACAGGGCCACTTCACCATGTCCCTGTTGCCCCGTTTCAGCACGTGAACAACAGAACCCAGGGCTGTGTCTCACTCAGAGCCCCCAGAGGACACAGCACCCAGCTGAGGTTCAAGACTCCACCCTCCAGGCCACAGGCCACCACTTCCGTGACGGGCAAGCTCCTTAGACTCCTTGTGTTCCCCACAGCCTGGCATTTGAACCTTTCCACAGGCAGCTCCTTCCTTCACAGATGTCAAAGCCCCTGTGCAGCCACCTCCTGACAGAGCCAGAAGGCAAGTGATCTGAGAACTCAGGACCTTCCAACGTGAACGGCTTCAGGCGGCTCCGCCACATCAAGGTCCCAAAGGCAGCTCAAGACAGCCAAGTGCCAGCTCTCAGCTCCCTTCTGTTCTGTGGTCTGGCTTGGCCTCAGCTACACCTCTGACCCCTCCCTCGCCCGCCCCCTTCCCGAGAAGGATGCCCCGTCACAGGGTCGTCTCTGTCCAGGACTCCCCACTCCATTCCGAGAGCAGCCACCGCACACTGGACATCTGCCTTTGCAATGGCAGCCCTGCCATCTGGCTTAACCCTCTCCCGTCACCACGGCTCCAACAAGACATGGTCACGGCCCCTCTCTGCCTAGCAAGAAGAGGCGAAGCCCTCTGTCGTCATTCCAGATGGTTACCAATCCCCCAGGCCCCTCCTCCGCCCCATCATACAGGACCCACCTGTCTCCCACGAGCCCTGCCTGCTTCTGTCCCTCGTGCCAGTGTTCCAAGGACCATCGCTGCAGCCTCGGCTCACCAAGCACCTCCTCCAGGAGTCCCTCCCTGAATGCTCCCATTTCCCACCCTCCCTCCCTGCAGCTTTAGGGACAGCCCGACAGGCTGAGCAGCAACCCTGGTTTTTCCACATGCTGTGGATGAGTTATTCCACTTTTCTGTGTCTTAGTTTCTCCGTCTGTACAGTGGGGACAGTAACATTCTCGTCACAGGAGGATGAAACTGTGTGCTTTCCTCCTCCACCACCCAGCACCCACCTGGGGCTCCTGTTCAGAGAATGGCCCTCGGGCTGCTGGAGCCATTTTGCTGGCAGGCACAGAGGCCTGGAAGGGCCTGAGCATCACCTACACACACACACACACACACACACTCCCCAGGTGTGGGCACGACAGCCCAGCTTCCTTAACCTCAGCGACACTCCAGGGAGGGACTCTCGCCCTCCAGAGCTCCTGAGGTCAGGCTGACACCTGTGGGACTTCTGAGCTCCCACCCAAGCTGCTTCCCTCCTTCCCTGTCCTGCCTCCTCCCGCTTTCCCAGGCTCCTCTGTGAGCTCCTCCTCAGGAAATCACTGTACCGGAATCCTCATTTCCAGGTCTGCTTCAGGGCAGCCCGCCCTCAGACAAATGCCTGCCTTGCAGCGTTGTCGTGAGCAGTCCGTGTATCCATGCGAAGCACCTGGCACAGTGCCGCCATGAAAACGTGTTCCCAGAGCCATCGTCACTATTCCAGTCACCAAGCTTTGCTCATATCCTGGCAGTCCTGTGTTTCCTCTCCCCGCACCCAGACCATGAGCTCCTTGGAGGTGGGGGCTTCCACGTCTGTGTAACCCCCATGCCCAGCACCCCTCTGGCACAGACGGGTCCTGTGGCCACAGAGTCTGGTCTTGGCCCCAGCTGTGCTGACCATGTGCGCAGGGCCATCAATGGCAGCCCTGTTGGTGCCCAAGGCTTTCCTTCACTGTTGCCCACTGGGGGCAGATTGGCAGGATCACTCTCCTCTCTCCTGAGCCTCTCCATGGTCTTCAGGTCTTCAGAACCTGGGAGGGTTAGGGTTAGGGTTAGGGTACTCTGGGGTGAGTACAGGGATCCAGTGCAGGAGGATGTCACAAGCCCTGGCCCAGGAAGAAGAGAAAGACTGGAGCCCCCACCTCCACCCAGCCCGGAGCCCACGTGTCTTCAGTGCTGAGGGGCAACACCACGCACACTTGTTCAAGCAGGACAACTGAAGCAACTGCCCTAAGACAGACTCTTCCAAAGCAAAGAGCAAATAAAGCCTGAAGCCCACGTGCTCATGCGCAGGTGGAAGTGGCGAGTACACGTGATTTACATACAAAGGATAAAGTAACAGTGGCAAACCCGCGGGTCCTAGAGAAGCACATGCCAGTCCCCGGGAAGTATAAAGGGGCTGGCAGTGAACTAGACAAAGGACAGCACAGGGCTGATGCTGGTCTAAAACGCCAGAATGGGAACCCAGAGGGATCAGAGAGCAGCTCACACCTCCTGAGTATCTGCAGCGCCCAGACTCCAGACAGGTTACTTCAAAACAGGCAAGTGTGCAAATGGGTAATACACATCTTATCTTCAGTATCATGTTTCAATAAAAATCAATTGGAAAAGCATCCAACAGTGCCATACTGATTAAAAAATTATGAATAGAGCCATAATGTATTTAACCAATCTACTACTGTAAAAAACACTTTGCATTTTAGAAATGAAAATATAAATGAATATATATATATTTATATGAAAGACATCCTGATTATTGTGATGTGAAAGGTCAGATCAAAGAAGAAAAAGTATGAATGTTTCCATATTTGTAAAATATAGAATACATGTAGCTTTGTATAAAGTCTACAACAGGGGTCAGCAAACTACAACTCACAGGCCTATTTTTATAAATAAAGTTTTATTAGAACATGTCCACATCCATTCACTTATAAATTGTCTACGGCTGCTGTCAGGCTACAAGGACAGAGAAAAGTAGTTGTAACAGAGACTATACATGCTGAAAACCAACAATATTTACTACCTGGCCTTTAGGAATGAGTTTGTCAACGTCTTGTCCAGAAGAATAGATACAAAACTGTTCATGATGCTTATTACAAGGTAGTGGGAAGTTGGATAATTTTAATTTTTTGGGTTTCTTTCTTTATGCCTGTTTATATATTTATATTCTCTCTGCCATGATAATGCATAATGTCCTAAAAAAGCACATAGCTTAAAAAATAATCAGCTGCTTTACATTAAGAATAATTTTGTTAATGTTCACAGTTTTCTCTATTTTATAGCTGAGGAATAGAGTTTGAGAAAGTTCTAGCAACTTGCCCAAAGTGCATGTGAGATTCCAGCCTGGGTCTGTCTGACCCAAAGACCTTCTCGGGACAGTATGCTGAGCACAAAGTCTATAGTGGGAAGAGGCCTCCTGGCTCCTCTTCTGAGTACACAGGGACAAGAAGTCCCTCCCCAAGGAAAGCCACCTCCATAAACCCACAGCTGGCCTGCACGGGACACATGTCACCAAGGGCATGAGACATCCGAACTCTGCATGTGGACCCGAGTCCACAGTGTCCCCTCAGCCTGCTGAGCCACTGCAATGGCGGTCAGACTGCTTCCTCTATCCCAGGACACAGAGGAACCAAGGCTGGCAGGGAAAGTCGGCCATGCTGGAGTCAGAGATCAAATCTAAACCCTCTCCCGCTCCAGCGGGCCCTTCCCTGCCAGCCTCCCACAGTCTCCTGCAGCTCCTCCTCTGCCCTCCCCGGCACCCACGACAGCCCCGTCAGAAGGCCTGGCACTTCCTCACCCAGGCGTTTCACGCGTCCAGGCATTTGCGCTTGTGTGTTCCTTTGCATGGAAAGTCCTTTCCCTCCCCAGCCACCTGGCAAGTTCCTAGTCATTCTTTAGAAGAAAGCCCATAAACTGAAACCTCACTGGCCACAGGAAGCCTGCAAATATGTTTTCTCAGACCCATGTGGCATTGTAAAAATAAAAACATTTTATACAAAAAATTTGAGATTCCCAGTCATTCCAGACCAAGTGGAAGATCTAGTAACACTCGTCCCACATGCCCATGTGGCAACCACAGCCTGCAGCTCGGGAGCAGCTGTTCTCTTTTCGTGGTGTGCGTGCACGGACCCCACCAGTGCCAGCACCCAGCCTCCCACGCCGGCCCCTGTGCATGTCTATGTGAGACTGCAACCCTATGTTATGGTGGTTCCGAAGTGTGCTCCCGGGCCAGCAACATCAGCATCCCCTGGAAACGTGTTAGAAATGAAAATTCTCAGGCCTGTGCCAGACCTCCTGAGTCAGGAATTTCAGGGCCGGGGCCCCGCACTCTGTGTCATCATAAGCCCTCCAGGGAACTCTGATGCCAACTCGAGTTTAAGAACTTCTGCTCTAGCCCCGGCCCAAGCAGCAGGCCAGCCTGTGCCCTCTGCCAGCCTTTTCTATCTCGTATCCTCGTCCTTCCATGCATCCTTTCCCAGCACAGCCCAGTCCTATGTCAGATCATGGCCACACACGTTGCACTTCTGTTGCATGAACCCCCTGCCCTGCGGCCAGGTGCTTTTTACCTGTCCAGCTGTCTTCCTAGCTGGTAGGACCTTCAGGGGCAGGAATGAGCTCTGATTCCTTCCTCCCCGGGACCTAGCAGAGAGCCAGGCCCTCAGTCAGGGCTCAGGAACTTCTACAGACTGAAATCAACTTCCCTGGTGATTCTATGTCCCTCTAATCTGGAGAAGCAAGGGTGACCAGAGGCAGCAGCCCCCGCCGGCAGCCCCCACCGTCCTCTGGTGAGGATCAAATGCCTGCAGCTCCTAGGAGAAGCGATATTTCAGCAGAAGATGAAGTAATTCCTATTCACAGCATCTGTTAATCACTCGAGATCCTTCCAGATGCGAGGGGCTAAAGAATGAAAGGTGTTATTAGTGAAACCGTGCAGACTGGAAGGCAGTTCTGAATAGCAGCCCTCTTCCTAACAATGCCTTTCCCTGCAAGTTAATCCCTTGACATTATTTTAAATTCTTCAAGTGCTAGAGAAGTCATGTAGGTTGTTTTCCCGAATAGTCACTTAGCTGACAAGCATTTTCTAATTGACAGAACATTCTGAAAAGACAGATTTAAGATGGGGAAGAGTGGTATTAAGATGGTGCAATTGCCCACACACAGCAGGAGGCTAAGTTGACTGAAATGTTAGAATCGATTCGGAAGAGAAGTTATTCATCACACGCCCCACAGCCCCTTCCCAGAGAGGGGAACTCAGAGATGTTCCTCCACGATGGCTCCAGAGGGACTGCACCCTCCCGCAAGCTCAAACCCCAGCTGAGAACTGAGACCCAGTAGCAAGAATAAAAATCGTTACTAATTGTTGAGCAGCTCATATGCATCCAGAACTTTCCAATAGGCTGTGTACCAGGGGGTTGCACTTCTTATGCCTGAAAAGGGAGATCTGTCCCCATGTTCCAGATGAGGAGACTGAGAAATGCACCCACGTTGACACAGCTTGTAAGTGGCAGAACTTTGGTCAAACCCAAGTTTGCCTAACTCTTGAGGCTCTGTGTGCTCTTCCTCCTCTTTAAGGAAATGTGCCTTGACGTGACAAGAGTGGCAATGGGCTTGGACAACAAACACCTGAGCCACGGCCCAGAGCCCCGGGTGCCGCAGGGTGCCCGCCTTTCCATGGGCTGTTATCATAGGGCCCCGAAGCCCTTGGAGCTGCAGAGCCGCAGAGCGCGCTCACCTATCAATCACTCCTCCTTCGATATCTCGTGGAGCTGATGGATTCCCCCCTGATGGCCCTCAAACCATGCACGCTTTGAACAGCTAATGAGGCATGCAGGACGGCTCCGCCATCTAATGTTCTCAGACTTCCTGGAGTGAGATAATGCGGCTGACGAGGGAGCGCACACTGAGCCTCCTAAGCACTGATAAGGTGTTAATAAACCTTAGCAAATGCTGATTAGAGGCGGTTCCCGCAGCACAGAGCCGTGCTCTGCGTACACGCAGGAGGGTCGGCCAATTAGACCTGGGGAGCTTCTCCATTTGGAGCTGATCCCGAGACCAACAGCAGCAGAATGCGTCTCCAGGGCCCTAGAGCTGCCGGCAGGTCAGGCTCGCTCCAAGGCTGGCCCAGGGTGTCGAGCGCCAAGGGACAGGGTGAGCAGGAGTGCTTCGTGGACCTCACCCCTCAAGCCAGAGGATCTGCAGACATCCCTCAATGCCCCAGATAACCTTTGGGCATCAGATATTTGGAAATGTAGTTAAAAGTTTCCTAAGCATATATATATTCATAGCTGATTTTTAAAAAAAAAGTTCTTGGGATAAAAAGTTTCAGAACAGGCACAGGGAAGGCAGCAGGTGCTGTGCTTCCCACCCAGATCCACTCTACCAGCAGGTGCGTCTGTCCCCGTGCCGCAGGCCCCTGAAAACGGCAAGGGCTTCTGCCTCACCTGGAAAGGCCCAGGAGGCTACATCCTCCCCAAGGTGGCCCACAGCCAAGGCACGACTGTGGGACAAAAAGCACAGCCCTTTTGCCTCAAGTCGGAATAACCCCATGGTGCCTCCTAACGCTGAGCTCCCCTGGCAAGAGGCCAAGGCCTCGGCTGCACCCCGCTGTGCCGAGCGTCTTCCCTGCCCGGTCCCACCACGCCCACATCCCCAAGGCTCTCACCTGCCAGCTGTCCCTGGACAAGCCACGTGCGCAATGCCGGCTCTGCTTCCAGGGAACCAGACGTAAACTAAGGGGAGCAGAGGGGGTGACGACAACTGCTCCTGAGCGCTGCCGTGTGCCAGGCCCTGTGTTAGACACTCCCCGTTCACCATTCACTAACTCCCTCGGCAAACCCCCGAGTATGGAAAAAAGGTCACCATCAGCACACAAGGCAACGGAGGCTCTGAATGGGAAAGTGACTGGGCCACTTGGACCAGTGGCTCGTAAACAGCAAAGTAAACAGCAAAGGCGAGAGCCGCCCCAGGTCTGGTTGATGCTGAAGTCAAGGTGGGTAAGTTTCCGCAGCGCCAGGCTCCTTCCCCCCGTTTGCCACAAGCCCCGTGTAGCCAGGAGGGGAGAGAATGGAGCTTTAAAAAGATCTGAAAAGACACATCAGCTGAAAGCTGAAAGCCCAGCAGGGAGAAGGAAAACCTCCCCACACGGAGGAGCTCAAATAACCACTCTGTGCCTCCCTGTCGTCCCCCCGTGGAACCCACACATAATGCTTGGCAAGGAACGGACCGCTTGCCACCTCCCCGACTCCCCGATACAAAACGCACCCTGCACTTTCGTCTAGAAGGCGCGTTTCACTGGCCAATAGACTGAGGCAAATGTTCCCATTCGGGCTCCTGCCTAAAGGGACCGACGGTCTCAATAAAGGCACAGAAGGCTCCTGCCAGCGACAGTGCCTCGCTCTGTCACACGTGCTCCAGCTGACTTAACTGTGCTCTGCGATGAACATCTAGGGAGGCGACTCGCTCAGATGGTGTCACCCAAGGACACCGTCATTCCTGAGAAGGCAGATAGCCTAATTCCAACCAAAACAAAACCAACAGTGAAACGTGCCACCCGTGTAGGTACCAACGACTGCCCTCTCCGCCGGCAGGCAGCATGCCGTGAGCAGGAGGCGGAGCAGCAGGCCCCTTTCTCACGGGCTCCTCGTTCCACCCCCACTCATGCCCTCCCGTGCCCTGCAAGTGCTGCCTCACATGGCCAGTCAGAAACTCCAACCCGGTCCGCAGCCCCTTGGCCGATGGCTGGGTTTGACCTGACAATTCCCTGGGGAAGCCGCACGGAGAGGGAGCGTGTGTGTACAGCCAGGGGAAGTTGGGTTGTAGAGTAGAGACAGAGGACCGGGGAAGCAGGTACGGAGTATGGGGGTGCAGGTGTTTATGTACTTGGGGCTCCCTAGTGAGAGCTGCGGGCAGGAGGGGGCTCCGCTCACCCGGGCCAGGACTGCAGCACACCTGCTGCTGCGACATTGCGATGTGACAGCTGCCGAGGGGCTCAGCCCCGAAATAAGCAGAATTATAAGCAGACCCCAGCTTTCAGGGGCAGGGGTGCTGGGGCTGCTCAGACCGCAGAGCCAGGCCCTGGGAGGACTGCTGTCAGCAGCTCCTCCCTCCCCAACATCCTAAACAGCCAAGAAGCTTCATCAGTCAGACCACCCTGGGAAAATGCTGGGGACGTTGCAAGGCCAGGCGGTCCTGCGGGCAGCATCTTCATCTCCCCTCGGCCAGAGCACTCCTCTGCCCTGGCGGAGGTCTGATGGAGAGATAAAGTCACTCCTGGTGCAGAAGACCCAGAAAGCCCAGAGCGCGTGGTGGGTGGGTGGGGGAAATGGAGCCACTCATTCCTGACAATGTAGAGACAAGGGTGCCCAAGAGGAAACCCCTGAGTGTCTGCGGGTCCTGATATGGTTCCTGCCAAGGGCAGTGAACCTGTAGAAGCCTGCGCAACGAGGTGCTGTGGCCGTCCAGCCCTCTGGAGCTAGAGACCACCTCGCAGAAGGTGTGTGGAATGGAAAGTGGTGACGCGCGCTGGGCGCGCCAGCATTTCTATTTATGTCTCCTGTGTCCTGTACTTACCACCCTGTTGGCCTGTTGTTCCTCCTCGGAGCTCAGAAGGGTTTTTGGAAGTTCAGTTCCTCCGGGCTCGGCTAGCCAGAGGAGCAGCAGGCATCTGGGCTTGGGCAGGGCACTGGGCATCGCGACTGCCCACGCCAGTGGGAATGTGCGCCCCGATGGGGGCAGTCGGGCGGTGTGGTCCACGTCCCTCACCTCTACCGGACAGTTTCCTCCCAGAATCAAACCTTCCACAAGGGAGGCTGTTTCCTCCTAGCATAGCCCTCAGGATTCTACTATTTAAATCAAGATAATTTTCTCAGACATGCCCCGGCCCGCCCGGATGGGCACAGGCTGCACATCCACCCTAACTGCTCCCAGGGTCCCTCCCCTGGCTACCTCACCTCAATCAGGGTCTGGACCGGAACAAAGCAAAGGGAACCCTGCAGGGTGCCCAAGCCCCCTCCTCTCCACAGTGGACGCTGGGAAGTATCCATCAGCCCCCGGGACAGCAACGAAAGAAAGCGTCTCTGTGATCTGACCCCGAGCCCACTTCCCAGACCCAGCCCGTTCCCACACACCCAGACCCAGCCACTCATTTATGCAGCAAGTCATCTCTCAACAAACGTTTACTGACTGCCAGGCACCGAACGAGGCCCAGCTGATACAGAGATTAACAGGATCAATCAGATTTTGTTCTCAGCCTGGAGGAGCTCTCAGGCTCACAGACAGGAACCAGCAAAGAGGGAGGCGTCTGGAAAGAGAACCGCCACGTGCACATCCCCCTCCCTGAAGCCTGAGAAAGCGCAGGCCTGGGACCCTGCACCCCCAGGGGCCAATGTCCACCTTGCCCTGACTTCGAGCTGGCAATTGCAGGTAAATCTGAAAACTCAAGGCGGCCCCTGGGTGTGCAACCCCCGCTTACCTGTTTCATGTATTGAGGCAACTCAAGTCAATGTCTTTAACCGCTTTGGCTGGTGTTAAATTTCCAACACGAAGAAAGGCTCAGGAATCCTCAACTGGAGAAGCCGCCCCCCACAACAGGCGCAGCCCACCACGCCCGGCCTGTGCTGGGCCAGTAGGGAAACGGACGTGTTGTCTTGGGAAGACTAAGTGGAGTCCTAGTGCCGCTCAGAATGTCCGCCCTGCCGGGCACAACGGCCAGAGCTCAAATGCCGCCAGCTGGGGGCACACGGACTTGGGTCCCGGCGCTGCCCACCGTGCTATGGAGGCTCAGCAGCTTCTTAACCTCTCAGAGTCTCCGGTCCCTGATCCACAGAACTGGGTCCCTAACACTCCCTCAGGTGTCCTGTGATGGTGTGTTAGATGCTCAGCAAATGGCAGCTCAGATGACAGCCTCTAAAACAACACTCTTCTTCAAATCCGAGCCATTTCGTTTCTCTAGTTTTAGCCTCGCTCCATTAAACTCACGCGCCTTCCATTTGACTAAACCAGGACTGACATCTTACAGACGACAACATCTTTGGAGCGCCAATTGTGTGCCAGGTTCTGGGCCACATGTGTCCTGAGGGAGGTGGTGGGGAGGCGGGGTGAGGGGCCGCCCTTGAGGGGTTCACAGTCCACTTACATGACATTAATGTAAGATGGGGGGGTTACCGAGAGGGAGGCCCAGATTGCCGTGACGAGAGCCACCCCAGCCAGTGGGAGAGGTGGTCAGGGAGAGCTTCCTGCAGGAGGAGACAGCACCTGAGTGACTGTCAAAGGATGGGAAGGAAGAGTGAGTTGAACAACGGGAGGCAGAGGCGTCTGCACCAGCAGAGGCCAAGGCGGGGTGGCAAGGAAGGACCCAGGGCCATGGATATCACTGTCAGGTGAGGGGAGGCCAGAGGAGCCGGGGGTGGTGGAGGAAAGGGGCTCTGGTCTGCCAGGGCCCCATGGGCACTACAGGAGCGGGATATTATTCTGTGACCGTCGGGAACCGTGGAAGGGTTCTTACGCAGAGGAGTGACAAGGTAAGTTTTATATTTTAGACTTTCAAGTTTAAGATGGTGTCTGGCACCAACCCACACCTCAGCCAACTTCCCTCCAAAAAAAATCTCTCACAACTCAGACGAAGATGAAAACGGTAAACTAAGATTTATCACTAACCAAGGGCCAGATGCCAGGAGAAACTTCTGCAATTTGTAACACGTAAGGAGCTAAAAGAAGACTCATAGGCAAGGCACTGCCGGGCCATTGTTCAGGCCAGTAGATTTTTTTTTCCTCAGACAATAACAAGTTATTTCCTCATCTTACCCAGAGGAATCCCTAGCTACTCTTTCAATAGTTTTTTTTATTCTATTGGGTAAAGAAATATAAACATGTCTCAGGAAATATGGGTATGTTTTAAGCAGCAGAGGTAATTAAACACAGCAGTATAGAAATGAAGTGAGAGGAAGTCATTCCAAATTAGGAGGGAAAATAATTACCCATGAGAGCCCAAATGGCCTCACAAAATATAAAACCAAAAGAAATAGCAAGAAAACAAAAATGTCAGATGAAATGTCAAGAAATAAGACTAAATGTATCTTTTAGGAGGATAAACGTAAATAAGTTCTCAAGTTGAGTCAAGAAATAAAATCCAGCCCATGCCAACATCAGGAGCCACACCTCAAAAAGTGGTTGAGGTCTGATCGGCACAGTGGGTTTCTTAACCTTTTTAATGCGTGTTTCTGTTAACGTGTTTTCATCAATCCATCCCACACGTGTTCATGGTCTCAGACTTCACTCTGCACCAGGGAGGTATTTCAGCCCCTTTGCTAGCGTAAAGTGACAAGTGACTTATATGTCCTCACTTCACACGCACTACCTGGGAAAGACTCACACTGGTGTCTACGTGGCACGGAAGTGAGATGAAACGTTTTTTAATTCTATTATATCGTTTACCCAATGCCAAAGTCATGACATTCGGAAACATCAGGCTAACGGATAGAATTGTCAGATCAGCGGCAGCCCTAGATTCTCACAGGAGTGCATGTGACGGACCTAGGTTGCGCGCTCCTTACGAGAATCTGATGCCTGATGATCTGAGGTGGAGCTGAGGCGGTGATGCTAGCGCTGGGGAGTGGCTGCAAATATAGATTATCATTAGCACAAATGTTTGACTGCACAATAAATGCAATGTGCTTGAATTATCCTGGAACCATCCCTCCCCACCATCCCTGGTCCATGGAAAAGTTGTCCTCCATGAAACTGGTCCCTGGTGCAGAAAGGCTGGGGACCGCTGGTGTAAGCCACCCCATCTGTGGTCCTGTTACAGTGCCCTAGCAAACCATCCCACAGCCACAGTGAGGTTCCCCCAGGTGCTCCCGGTGGCCAGGCACTGCTGACAGCTGCCACGACTCCAGCCACGTGGAGGGCGTGTTTGGAACCAGATGCCCACGGGGGAGGCAGGCACGTGGCAGTTCCCCAGAGAAAACACAGAGAACCCCTTTGCTCACAGGCAGAGCCAGAAAACATGCACACAGTGAGGGTGGCCAGGTAAGTGGGCAAACCTGGACTGCGAGAGGCACGTCAGGCAGGTGGAAACCGGCCTTCCCCGGGGTTCCCCCGGCGCTGTCACCGCTGGTGTCCTCGCTGTCCGCACAGAGCCACACAAGGCGGGGCCCAGACTCATGTGGGAATCCCCAGGTCCTTCCCCAGGCCTGGCATCTAGTAGATGCTCAAGAAAGTTTTAAAGGTGGGAGGAAAACAGGGAGGAAAGATTCACAAAATCTAAACCAAAACGGCTGCCGCTTCCGAGGGAAGGTCCAGCTTTTCTTCCCAACATGTTATCAGCCTCAGCAAGTTCCGTGAGACATGACTTTGTACGGTACATGGGTAAACATTTTTAATAGTTATTTATTTGGTTTAATTAATTAATACCAATTGGGAAAACATTCCCCACTACCGTATCCAAGCCATGATTTCATGGCAATTACTGGTGAGGACGAGGCAATAGCTAAGAAGTGAGGTGATTTAAAGAGCAACGGCAGGTAATTACCAGGTGGACGGAAGGCAGACAAATCACGATGGAGAAACCTCAGCCTCAGGCCCACACAGTCTACATGAAACAAGTCATGGACATTAAGTGACTCCAGTGATGAGGACAATGGCTCATGTGACCTGGCTTGCAAAGCAAGCCCACTAGGAAGGTTCCTGAGGCTGCTTTTGGGAGCCGACATCCTAGCGTGTGGCCGGCCTGGCCGCTTTGGTGCTCGAGGGTTCTCCGAGACCTGGGCTTAGCGAGGCCCCAGCAGTGCCAGGGCCGGCAACACCCCCGTGGCAGGCCTGGCCCTGAGCACCCACAGGCCATCTCCAACGAAATGTGTAGGGATTGATTTTCAACTTCACAGTTAGGAAAGGGCTGTGATCACACAGCTTGTCTTTCCCAAAGGCCAGGAGACAGCGACAACTCCAGAGATACACTTAGCAAAGCCCCGGAACGATTTTAATGGACGACACAATCGATCCATTTCTGCCTGGGCTTTTTGCCTCCTTCTAGTTTCCTGCTAAAATGCTCAGCTGCTTCTTCATCGCAGAGACCCCAAAGTGTAAAATCCGTAAATTAGAAATGTCCTCTTGCGGATGGTCAGCAGCTGGCCGCCCTGGGCACACACAGGGGGGAGAGGGCGTCCATGGCCTGCGGCAGCTTCTCCACGTACCAGCCCTTCCCTGCCTCCCTCTCACACCCTCGTCTTCTCTCTGTCGTGTAAACGAGGGGCTCAAGACTTCTTTCTCAAAAGCTTTCATGTTCTCAAGAGACTTGCCTCGTGTCCCTTGTCTCCCCCGGGCAAGGAACAGGACACGGATGGGTGGTGGGAGCACGTGGTCCTGCCTTCCACACCAGCCCCTCCGCTACCCGCAGAGTCCCCGCATGACGCAGGGCGCAGGGTGTCTGGGCAGCAGGAGCCACGTGTGAGGCTCAGGAGAGGCAGGAAGGCATCCAGCCCCAGCCTTCGCCATGGAGCCCAAGCCCCCTGGCCCCCTGGCCTTGCAGCTAAACTCCTAGCACCGCATTTGCCTTCCCCCAGCACCCCAGCATCGGTGGTCACCAAGGGAACCAGCAAGGCTGGTTGCAATGCGTGCAAACCAGCAATGGGTGCAAATAGACTGGTAGCTTCCCTGGACCAGGCCCCTCATCAGGAGCTGTATAGACTCAGGTCCAACCCAAGGGGGCTCAACAGGCACAAGGGAGACCCCCCCATGGGACAGAGCTACCCCAGACGGCACCGCAGCGCCAGGAAACCGGTTAACAGAGCAGCAGCTGCTCATCCCCTTCACGTGGCGTGGAGGGACAACCCCTTGGTCACAGCGCCTGGTGCTGAGGAAGCACAGGTTTCAGAGCAGCGAGTGCAGGAACAGGGGGCCCATCGCCCCCAGGAAGCCCCGTTATCAGCCTCAACAGCACCAGCCAAATCGCAGGCCACTGTCTGCAGCAGCCTGGTGAATTACTCAGCCCTGCTCTAGCAAATGTCCTGGGCAAGGGCTGATTACCCTTTGAACACAGTTCCAAAAAGGAATTTCTGAAGTTGGCCTGGTTCTCCCTGACGAAGGCTGAATGCTCCAGGCTGGTGGGGGCGAGGCCTGCCTAAGAGTCACTGGAGCTCCGCGCTATTGACGATTTAATCATCCGCTTTTCTCCAGGGCTCCGGCTCAGCCAAATCCAGGGCCTGGGGCGCTGTGTTGGAGGAAATAAGGCATCCATCAGACCAGGAAGTGAGGGGGAAAGAGAATGGGAAAGAAACCAGGGTCCACCTTGTGCACAACTGCCTCAGTCTCAGCTCCATAAAGGGGAAAAGTGGGAGCGCCAGGCTTCAAATCCTAGCGCCAGCCTGGGGAGCCCTTGGCCAAGCCGTCCAACCTCTCTGAGCCTCTGTGTCCTCCTCTGTTCACATTGATAAAAAGCACCTCCACTGTGGGGCTATTATCAGGATCAAACAAGTCAGCAGGTGCAAAGTACCTGGCATGTCAGGCATCTGATAAACGGGATCACCTCCCCCCTCAACCCAGCAGTGACAGAGAAAATTAACTCCCGTTCCTCGTAAAGTGGGGGCCATTTCCTTTCTGTACAAGCACTTTGGCTACTCCCCCTGGTATGGGTGCAGGGAGCAGGAAGATGAGACTTAGCTAGCAAAGAAGTCCGAAAGGATCCGCCGTAAGGCAAGAAGAAACTCAAAAGGGAACCGTGTCCCAAAGTCCATGTACAAGGACGTGTCTGCCAGGGCCAAAGGCTGTTGCGAGAGGGAATAAGATGAAGCCCAGAGAATGATCACTAGGTTTGGCCCTGCGGAGCTCCCTGGTGGCCCCCCCGGAGGCAGTGTCTGTAGGATGGTAGGTATCCTCCTGATGGGAGGGTGTCTGAATTTGGGTCCCCAGAAGCAAACTCAGAGGTAACAAATCGAGAGCAAGAGGTTCATTTGTGAGGCAAAGAGAAAACTGGCAGCGAGTGGGCGAGTGATGCAGGGGAGAGAGAGCGGCCAACAACAGGTGCTGTTGGGAAGCTTCCATGCAGACGACTGCCGCTCCCTCCTACGGGAAATGGTGGGGAACGCGGGCCTCAGGATTGTCACCCGAGGGACAGGGGACAGGTATCTACACACCAACTCCAATCCACTTTCAGTTGAGGGCCGCTCCCTGAGGTGCTGTCAATAATTCCCCGACACTGCCGGCCGACTGAGAGTGCAAGCGCGGCACAGCCTGTGAGGTTCCAGGAAAGGCCACGGGCACCGAAAGGCAGATGCAGGCAGTAACAGCAGCCAAACGCCAACACTCGGACGCCAGCCTTCACTGGGAGAATGGATAAACGGCGGTACAGCCAGACAGCGGAATGTTACTCATCACTAGAAAGAAATGAGCTACCACAGCATGAAAAAACACGCAGGAACCTTAAATGCACGTCACTAAGTAAAAGAAGCCAATGAAATGCCGTGTACTGTAGATTCCGATCTATGGCATTGCCGGGGGTTGAGGGGAAAAGACATGAACAGGGAGAACGGAGAGGACTTTTAGGGCAGTGGAATCACTGTGATGACCGACAACGGCGGGAACGTGGCATTCTGCGTTGGTCCAAACCCCTGGAATGCACAGCAGCAACAGCGAACCCCGTGTAAACTACGGCTCCAGCCAATCGTGAGGGACAAGACGGGTTCGGCTGTAGCAAACGTGCAGCAAACGTGCCGCACTGATATGAACAGCAGGGGAGGTTGGAGGGAAGGCTGAGGAGGTGTATGGATCTCTCTGCACTGCCTGCTCTACGTTTTCTGTGAAACTAAACTGCTCAAAAAAGTAAAGGCTCTTACTTTTTTTAAAAAACAAAAAAAAAATTAGCAAAATGTAATTATAGAAGAAGTTTTGGAGGTTTGAGGGGAGGAAACACGTGATATCAACGACCCAGGGGAATGCAGCAGGATCGCCAGGCAGCACGGAAGACCCACTGGACTTGGGCAGCCAGGAGTTCCTGGTCGTGTTTTCCTCCGACCACGTGCCCTGGCCCAGGTGCAGAGCAAGGAGGCAGCGGGAGGTAGCCTGCTGGGGTCGCTCTGGAAAAACACGCTTCTTCAGAGATTCTCCTTTGTCCCATCCTCATCCTCTCTCACCCGGACCATTGCAATAGCTTCTCACTGGTGCCCCAGACTCCAGCCTGTCCCACGTTGCTGCCAGAGGGAGCTGCAAAGAAAGCGCACTGAAGAGGGCCACTGCCTCTCCTCGCAAGTTCTGAGGGTGCCCACGTGCCTGCAGGATGAAGCCCAGGCTCCTTCACATAACATGCTAGAACCTTCTACCACCCGGGCCCAGCCTGGCTCTCCAGCCTCACATCCCCATCACCCCCCTCCCTCGGCCCACCATGCGGTGCTGCCCACACCACGACTCTGCCCTGTGTACCTACCGTCCCCTCTGCCTACACCGTCTGTGCCCATCCTCTGAAACCCGGCTCACGTTTCCTGCCAGGCAGAGCGAGTGCAGGCAGTTGGTGACATCACAGCCCGGGTTCCTATTTCTATTCCCGCAAGGACTTATCTGCCTTTTCGCTCCACTAGACCAGGAGTTTCTGGAGGATGGAAGATGTTACATTATTGGTCTTTGCCACCACACCTGGCACAAAGCCAAACACGTAGTGGGGCTCAGGAAAGTCTGCAAAATGACTGAGTGAACAGGTGATGTAAGTGGACCAAAATGTCACCTGGCCCAGCTCCCACCCAAACTTGGGATTTAAAGCAGCATTCTTTTCTCCCTTGAACACCATGTTCTCACGCAGTCGTTTCTAAAGCATCGCTGTTGGGAGCTGCCCTCTCTGAGAAGGGTACAGGGGTTGTCATGGGGGCTGGGGACTGCCAAGGAGGACTCGTCCCTGAACGCGTGGCCACCAGGGAGCTCTGTGCTGCCGTTTCTGCCTTTGCAAGCCCAGCGGGGTGCTGCACCTCCTACGCTCGGTGCTGCTGTAAATGCAGTTGGGTGAGGTGTGCAGAGGGTTTGCACAGTGCTCACGCACAGTAGGTCTCAGCTGCTGCAAGTTAATTCCCTTCCTCGCCATAAGGAGACAATTGCTGCCCAGAAGTCTGCTCCTGCAATCTTGTTTCCGAAGCGGACATTTCCCCAGGTGATGAGGACAGCTACAACTTATATTGCTTTTTCAAGCAATAGTAAAAGGCCATCCCTACCTTCAGATCCGAGTCTCTTGGCAGTTCTGAGAAATGAAGGGGCTGTCACTAAATCACAAGGAATATAAGTTATGTCGTTATCTTCATCCCTGGGAAAAAGAATGATAAATCTGCCACCATTAGCTTCAGGAATCAGGTCACCTTGGCCAATATGGCCAATGACCTCCACTCAGCATGCACCTTACACACAGCTGTCTACCTGACACCCTACTCCACTGCAGACTGAACTCCAGCTCAGCTCATACGAAGTTGTGCTTCTGTGTTTTCAGCCATAAGACCCTGCAGCAACCTTATGCTGCTTTCTAGGGTGTGTCTGCACCCACAAAACCCTCTCCAGGTGTCCTTAGGCCAGCAGTCGCAGGGAAGGGGCAAGACTCCTCTCCCTGCACCTGGAGTCCCTGCTGTCAGAACCTGGAGGCCAGCCTGGGTCTACGCATCATGCATTTGCTCTACGAAGGAGTCCTGTGCACCTGCTGTGGACAGGCCCTGGCATGGCACGGGGCACAAGCACTGAATATCCGGTGTGGCCCTCTAGACGCTCACAGGGCAGCGAGGGAGGAGGTGTGTACACACACTGATGTGACTGAGGGACTCCATGGGGACTGAGGGAGCACAAAGCACAGGTCCCTGGCCCGGCTGCGAGCACCAAGGAGGACTTCCCAGAAGAGGTGATGGCTGACCTGTGTCTTAAAAAATCAAGAGGCCTTACACTCATTAGGACAGCTACTATCGAAAGAAAGGAAAGGAGGGAGGAAGGAAGAAAATAAGTGTTGGTGAAGATGTGAGAAAACTGGAAGCCTGTGCACTGTTGGTAGTGAAGTGGAAAACGGCACGGTGAGTCCTCAAAAAGTTAAAACCAGAGCTGCGATGTGATGCAGTGATTCTACTTCTGGGTATGTACTCAAAAGAAGTGCAAGCAAAGTTTCAGAGAGATGCTTGCACGCCCACGCTCACTGCAGCATCATCCAGTGGCTAAACGTGGAAGCCAAGTGTCCATCGAATAAACAAAAGCATTCTAGCCAGACAACGGAACATTATTCAGCCTAACAAGGAAGGAAATTCTGACCATGCTAAAACACGGACGAACCTTGAGGACACTGTGCTAAGTCACGGAAGGACAAATACTGTATGATCCCGCCCACACGAGGTACCGAGAGTAGTCACATTCATAGAGACAGAAGGAAAAACGGTGGTTGCCAGGGGCTGGGGGGAGGGCAACGGGGAGTTACTGTTTCATGGGGACAAAGTTTCAGTTTGGGATGATGAAAAAGTTCTAGAAATGGATGGTGGCGATGGCTGTACAACACTGTGAATGTACTAAATGTCATAAAATGGTTACGATGGTAAAGTTTCATGTGACATGTATTTCGCCAATGCACATGTGATACGTACTTATTTATCTAAATAAACAAATATGAAGAGGAGTCTCCAGGAGAGAGCATTCCAGGAAAAAACCCTGTGATAAGCCTCTCGCTGCTTCTAAGGGCAGGAAAACCACTCCAGGGAAGCTGGAGAGGCAGCCTGGAGCCCCCAGAGTCCTCAGTTTGTCCCCAGGATGTGCTCTGGCCATGCACACCTGCCTGCCCGCCTAGGCTCTGCCTCGCACCGCCACTGCACAGGCCCTGCCATGCCGGCCCCCCAGGCACCCAGGACAAGACGTCGGGATGGGACTGGCCGGGGCAGACAACTGGGAGGAGACGCTGGGCCGAGAGTAAAAGCAGAGAAGGTGGAGAGAGGATGGCCGGGTGGGCTGCAGGAGACGTGCATACCCTCCCAACTACGCCCTCTGGGAGCCTGGTGATCTAGGGACCTGGCCGGGGGAGATGAGTCCTTTCACAGGTAACCCTGCCCGGAGAACCACAGCAACAGTCTTCTGGTGGCCTGGCCACCAGCTGGGAGCTGTCACCTCCACCTGACACCCTCTATGTCCCTGGGGGTCCCAAGAGCACACACGACTTGAAGGTAGGAGACATCAGCCCCAAGCTCCCTGCCGATGCCATGTTTGTGGCACCAAGGCAGGCACCGGCCAGGTAACGAAAAGGGTCCCGGTTCTCATGGAGCACAGTTTCCTGAGAGCAGAGCCCAGGCTCTCCCACTGCCATCAGGGCCGCCAGCCTGCCCAGGCACTGCCCAGCACCTTGACCTCACTTCAGCCCACTCTGCTCAGGTCTCCATGCCCCAGCCCCGCTGGGCTTCTTTCTGTTCCTCAAGCTTGCCAAGCCCGTCAGAGCCCCAGGGCCTTTGCACTCGCTCTCACTTCCACCTGGTGTGCTGTTCCCCCCACCTCCCCAGGGCTGGCCTGATCATCCTTCAGACCTCAGCCCAAACGTCAATGCCTCCAAGAAGCCCTCGCTGATCACCTGGCTAGTCTCTGTCCCATCCCTCTGCTTCTTTCTTCCATAGAACACACCGCTCTCCACAGTTACCTACTCCGCTTACACTTTCTCTGTTTATGTGCTTATTTGTTTACTGTCTCTCCTCCTGCCAGTGTACAATTGCATGAAGGCTGGGGTCTTGTCCGTTATTTTTGGCCTGACATACAGATTTGGCACTAGGCACCTAGGAGTCAAAAATATCTGCAGAACGGATGAAGGAATGAACATCATCTGCCAAGCACTTTTGCACCCATTGTCTTATTGCATCTATCAGGAAATTGCTTTGAAATAGGAATTACTGTTCCCACCCTACAGTGAGGAAAGTGAGCTCCAGGAGACTGCGCGTCATGGTCACACAGGGAGGCGGTGGTGGGGCTAGAATTCTAAGCCATGTCTGTCTGAGGGTCCTGCAGAGCCCACCGGGGGTTACAAGAAGCAAATGAAACAAGGTGTGTGTGCGTGTGTACAAGTGTGCAACCATGTGCAAAAGCATGTGTGCATTGGGCATGTGAAAGTGTGCACCTGTGCGCAAGTGTGGGTGGGTAGGTGCCTACATGCACAGATGTGTGCAAGTGTGTGCATGGGTGTGTGTGCACAGTGTGTGTACCAGCGCCCCCAGGCTCCTGAACATGACTCCACCTCACAGGTCTAGGAGCTCTTGGAACAGAGGGACCTCGTTTTTTGCATATTTTTGTGCCCAAGATATTCCACAAGCTCTGCAAATGGCATCGGTAAAAGTTTGCTGAACTAATTGCAAACTCAAGAGCTGCGCACACGTGAGCTATCATCGTTTCAAGTTCCTTCACTTTCCTGCATGTGCGTATCAAGGGAATGAACACACCCGAATCTCTAGAGATTAAATCAGCAATAGTTTAGGGTTAAAAAATTTACTTGCATGGAGGTCATGGGGCCTGGAACCAACACAAGCTTTTGATTTCTTTTCAATGGCTGGACATACGCTCATACTTCCTGCCTGGGCCCATCCTGCCTACTGTGGTCACTTCTGTACTAGAAGATGGATTGTGTGTGAGTCTTTGTGTTACGATCTGTGTGTCTGTGTGTAATATGTCAGTGTGTCTCATGTCCACTGGCTATGAATGCCCACGTGGATCTGAGCGTGTGAGTGAGTGAGTGAGTGGTACCTGGGCAGGTGGAGTGTGTGTGTGTGAGTCTGGGGTGTCTGTGCATGTGCAGACCCTGTGTTATGTGTTGTTGGGACTGTTTATGAATCTACATGCGGATGTGAGTGTGTGTGTGTGTGTGTTTGTGTGCACACGTGTGTTTTCTGCCTCCCTTCAGACTGTAAACTCCTGATGGGACAGAGGCCAGGCCAGCTCTTTCTGTTTTTCCTCACTGGCCACTCCTAGATGTGCGATAAGAACAACTGACTCATTGGTTCATGAACAGCAGGGGAGCTCAGCATTCACCCCTCCCCAGATTCCCGTGCGCATGGCCTCCCAGCAGCACAGGGATGAGCAGCCCTGCCCCGACGGCACAAGGGGAAGCCCCCTGCTCCCACCACACACCCGCCTGCCCTCCCCACCCCCCGGACTGCCGACCCACTGTGAAGGGGTAGCCCAGGTTTCCATGGGTCTGCTCAGGATGGCCGTGCAGCCACCAGCTCTGGTTCGGGTCCCTACAGAGGCCAGTTCCTCCCCGCCCCCTTCACCCTCCATCCGCTCATGCAGGGCACGTCCTGCCGCCAGCGCAGAAGGAGGAACTGTCTGCAGAGCCCCCAACACTAGCCGCCTCTGTCCTCGCCAACAACCGCGGACTGTTCCAGCCCCACAAACGCTTCCGTGGCTTTGTCTCCATTAAAGGCACAATCTTGCTCAACCAATTAGTGAAGCACCTTCTCTCCCGCAATTCTTAAATTTCCCCAGAGCCAAATGTAAAGTCTATACCATAATTACACAGTCACTGTTTGATAAAGGATGGCCTACATCTTTAATAATTCTCAATGAAGGAACATCCTGTGAAGGGATTGTTTAATTAAAAGACAACAATGGGATAAAAGGCAAATAAAAAATGGGGGCGGGGAGAAGGAGAGAGAGAGAGAGAGAGATCACATCTGTTAATTCAGAACTAAATAAATATCTTCCACTTGAGATTCCTTAAATACTTTCTTAGAAGCAGATACACTTGTTTAGCATGCAAATGAATTCTATCATTAAACACGTTTGAAAAATGAGCAACTGTACTTTGACTAATTTTACGTCACCCTGCTTAAAGAACAGCTGTCATGTCCCAGAGAGCCGGGATCCCAGCCCTGAGGCAGGACTCCGCTTCCCCAGGGCAAATGAGGGATTGCTGGGAGGAGCTGCGGCTCCAAAAAGGAGGCTTTCATGGTTGAGGGCAGGCCAGAGGGGGGACTTCTGCTTCTGGGGAAATGGAGTAGACATATTTTTCCCTCTTCTTCCCACCAAGTGCAACTAAAAACCCCAAACGTTATATAGAAAACAAACACAAGGAAGAATCTGAACAGTGGAGAGAAGTAGGCAGACCAGCTAGGGGCCTCTGGACCAAGGAGTGACACAGTGATGCGGTCCCAGGTTTCCGTTTGGCCTCATCTATCCCAGACTTGGAGCTGGAGACTCTGCAACCCAGAAACAACAACAGGTGCTGCCAAAAAAAAAAAAGTCTCAACAAAAAAGCCTGCTCCCTCTAACCAAAGGTCCAGGAAAGGAGTAGCTACAAAGACAGAAAATTTTTAGATAATAATCACCCGACTCTAGCCAAACACTGCAGAAGGAAAGTGCGGTCCCACCTCACCCACGCCGGCAAAGCCTGGGTGGAGACCCTAGACCCCAGCTGCACCTGGCTGGAACAAGGTCCCCGTCCCCCTACCCCAGTGTTGTCAGAAAAGGCCTAGTGTAGCGTCAGAACTTCCACTGCCAGCCAGAGAAAAAGAGGTCACAGTCACACAAACACCCCACCGTGGTGTCACTGGAGGCCATGTGGGGAGTAGTGATGGTGCATCCCAACTTCTCCCAGCTGGGTGGCAGGGGATGATGGTCAGTGGTGGCTTTAGTGAGGAGCCAGAATTTCCACATCTTCCCAGCAGCAACAAAGATCCCCCACCTCCAGTTTCAATAGAAACCAAGAGGACAACCTGGACTTCTACCCTCATTTGGCAATAAGGAGACAGCAACCCCTCCTCTGGGCAGTGTCAGAAGAAACCAGCTAAATAGAAGGTGCAAGTAAGATCTAAAGCCTCATAACCTAGTACCCAAAAATGTCCAGGTTTCAAATAAAAGTCACTGTTCATGCCAAAGACTAGAAAGAACCCAAACTGAATGGAAAAAGACAATTGACAGAGCCCACACTGAGATGAGGGAAGCATGAAGAACAATCTAACAACAATGTTTAAACAGCTATCATAAAAATGCTTCAAGGAGCAATTGCTAATATATTTGAAACAAATGAAAAAAGAGAGAATGTCAGCATAGAAATACAAGATAGAAAGAACCAAACAGAAATTTTAGAACTAAAAATTCCAATAACTAAAAATAAAGTTCAGTGGAAGGAGGGGACAGAGGAAAGAATCAGGGAGCTGAAAAACATAGTGATATAAATTACCCTGTCTAAACAACAGAGACAAAATAGACTGAAAATTTATGAAATGAATATAGTCTCAGGGACCTGTGGGACTATGAAAAAAAAAAAAAGATCTATCATTTGTGCCATCGGAGCCCTAGAAGGAGAGGAGAAAGAGGGTGGGGCTGAAAAGGTACTAGAAGAAATAACGGCTAAAGGGGGTTGCTGACAATTAAAGACTGTTCCAGCCCCACAAACATTTCCATGACTTCAAAGGCACAGTCTTGCCCAACAGTGCTGGCCGGTTGATCAAGCCAAGGGGAACTTGGACTACTGCTCCACAGTGGAGGAAAGGAAGAGTATGTTTGGAATACAAAAGGTCACTTAGGATGTCTCTTCGTACTACCATACCCTGTGATTAAGGTCAATGGAAAATGGCAACAACCCAATCCACCCAAGACGTTTCAGGGATGAAGGTATAGATCACCCCACCAGATAAAGAACCACAACCAGCCGAGGTCTCGCTGGAGGCAAAGGCAATACAGAATGGGTAGTAGAAGGCAGTTATTAATACCAGCTATGACCACACGACAAGCAACAGAAACAAGGACTGTAATTGTTATGAGATTTCCTCCCTATTTTGTTAAGAATACACTTGCATTTATATATATTAAGTATAATGAATATCTTTTTGTTCATTCCTGTCTTATTCCTTTATCATCTAACATAAAATTGATTGAATGTATATAAGTATTTAAGTATTGTTAATTTTACATCATGGTATTTAAGTCCTGGACTACAGAAGAGTAAACATCGCCCAACAACTACCTTTTCTTCTGGAGAAGGGATTAGTACATTTTTGGTTGTACACAGGATAGTTGCCTCACATTAGGCAGAACTATGACTTTGTTACTGTCTTATTTGAAGATTGAGTATGGTTTAAGGAGATGCATGTGGGTGCCAAGCTGACAAGGGGTGGACTTGTGATGGTTAATTTTAGACGTTGACTTGACTGGATTAAGGAATACCTAGAAACCTGCTAAAGCACTATTTGGGGGTATGTCTGTGAGGGTGTTTCCAGAGGAGATCAGCACATGAGCCTGAGAGGACGAGGGGAAGATCAGCCCTTAATGTGGGCAAGCACCATCCAGGCTGCCAGGGGCTTGGAGAGCACAAAGATGGAAAAAGGCAAATATGTCATCCATCTGCTGTAGCGGGACACCCTCTTCCTGTCCTGTCCTTGGACAACAACTCCAGACTTCCCAGACTCCGGACTCCAGGACTTACACCAGCAGCTGCCAGGTTCTCAGGCTGTTGGCCCTGGACTGAGAGTTACACCCTCACCTTCCCGGGTCTGCAGCCTTCGGACTTGGCCTGTGCCACACTCCCAGCATCCCAGGGTCTCCAGCTAGCAGACAGCCTGTCATGGGACTTCTCAGCCTCCTAATCGCATGACCCAACCCCTAACAGCTCTCCCCTCATCTCTATCCGTCTGTCTCCGCTTAATCCTGTTTTTCTGGAGAACCCTAATAAAAACTTAAATAGAAAAATGCCCAAGATATGTTGCTAAACGAAATTTCTAAACAAAAGCAAATGCATACTATGATCCAACCTTATTAAAAAAAAAAAGAATAAACAATGATTACAGGACACCACATATGTGAGGAAACACAGACAGACACACACTCAGCTGTCGAGAGTGGTCATCTCTGCAGCGGGAAACACGGCGCGTCCACCTTCAACTGCGTGCGGGTCTATCACAGTTGAAGTTCATACAACTTTCTCTTAACTTTGTAAACAGAAGAAAAACATTCCAGTTACTTCTTAAGAAAAAGAGACAGTAATAAATAACAATAAATGTAAACAAAAAGAAATTTCCAGATCTGAAGAAAATGCAGTGGAGGGGTTATTTTCCAGCATGGCTTATCTTCAAAAACCATCCCTCTGTTTTCCACAAAATGAGTTGCAGATGAAAATACTACACGAGATAAATAGTTTCTTGACTCAGCTTTGCTAACTACAGCACCTCTGTTCTGGCCGCATCTGCGTCTCCTTTCACGTCCTCCAGTCAGCGTGGTACCACGCTATCATTCCAACATGGAAGAAGTACACGCTCACTATTAAAGTGATGATTTAAAATCAACTATGTTGATTCCGCCCTCATACAAGTATTGTTAACATTTGTTGTTTGACTTCCTTTCAGATCTCGTTCTATGCAAAGATCCCTATGGAATCTTACACAGCTGTAATAAAATATTGTGTAATCTCATGTCTTGCTTTTTCCCTTATAACCTACACAATCATCTGATGCAACCTGGCAAACACTCGCAGGTCGCTGCAGGGTGCTCCCTCACGTGGCCATGTTGGAGTTTCCTTAACTGTAACCCCTAATGTTGACCCTGCAGTTTATCACCCATTTTTGATTCAGCTGTTTTGAACAACTTCATGCAGAAAGCTTCCTATGTAGTTAGGATAATCCCTTAGGAGAGATTCCTAGAAATAGAATTACTAGGTCAAAGGCTACAAAGAACTTTATAGCTCCAGACACTCATTACTAAATTCACTTCCGAATGTCTCTACCAGGGCACGATAGAAGAGGCGAGCGTTCATTTTCCCAGTTGGCCCAGCATTGCATGTTCGTTAACTGAGTGGTGAAAACAGCATTCTGCCTTCATTTGCATTGCTTTGATTACAAGTGAAGTTTTAGTGGTTTTCCATATGTTTGTTAACAAGCCACATTTCCTCTTGTGATTTGTTAGATCGTCTTCTTTGCACATTCACCTACTGGGAATGATCAGTGTTATATTTAAGCTTCTTGAAGCCCTCAGTCTTGTCACACGTCTGCTACGACTTCCCTATTTATCCACTGCCATTGGTGCCCACTTGAAATAATACTAGTAATAAAATTTTAGACCTATAAAGCACTCAACACAAGCACATTCTGGTTTGATTTTCATAGCCCTTCTCTTTGTCGGACTGATGGGATTTGCAATCCTCCTTCTACAGAGCAGAAAGCGAAGGTCCAAAGTGGTTAGACTGGCTCATCCAGGGTCACATGACCACGAACCAGCAGTGCTGGGACCAGAATGTGTCCTTCAATTTCAGGAGACAAAGTAGTGCAGTGGGTACGAGTCCAGGTCTGTGACCCAGCTCTGCCCTCCCCAGGGATAGTGAGAGCAATTTCCACCCGGGGCAGGTGAAGAGTCACCTCAGATAATGGACGTGGGAAGCTGAGCACAGCGCCCGGCCCACGGCAGCGGCTCTATCAATCCTACATTCATAAGCACTTGTGATGCCGTTGGGGCCAAGCACCCTGCCGAGCCCCGGGAATACAGAGATGAGCAAGGAGTTCAGTGTCTGGCAGAGAAAACACACAGACAAGACACTAATGACCAATCATCATGGCAGGGCTCTCGCAGAAGCCTGAACCAGGCACTGAGAAGCCACGACCCAGGCCCCTTGTCCCTCCTCCAGGGCAGAATCTGCCACTCAAGGTCAAATTCATCTTTCTGAAGTTTCACATTTGAGCAAAATCCAGCTTCTCTGACCCATGGCATCCATGAGGGTCATAGACCAAATGGAATGACTCTCATAAATTTTCTGGCATCCCATCCATCAAGCCCTCCCTCCATGACTCTCCCCTTGGCAGAGGAGTCTATGCTGCTCCTGAGCGTGTGTGTCTGTGATCGTCTCTGCCCAGGGCCCAGCCATCCGTCCTCAGGGTCTGACCTTCAGGGTCTGCAGAGAGCGGCCCCCTGGGGTCTCCACGCACAGGGGTCGCTAGTGGCAGCAGATGGCACAGGGCAGCCCTCAGTGTCCCAGAGGCGCTGCACTGTGACCGGCTCCCAGGGAGCTGGGAGTGGGGTTTGGGGCCGACCTTCAGCATCCCCCGTGGGACTGGAGCTCTAATCTTATCGGCTATGCCAACTCCACAGGGACACTTGTGTAGGGAAAAAGGTCAGAGGCCGGGAACCAGGCAGCATAGCACGTGAGGGAAATGTACAGGCTCCAGGTCAGAGATCCTGGCTTGCAGGTGACTCTGGGCAAGTGGTGGTCTCAACTCCTTGGCTCTGAAGCCAGAATCAAAGCAGATCTGGCTTCGAATGGCTTACTGTGCAAAGTACGGTAATCACACAAATAACTGAGGCCCTGACTCTCCCAACAGCATTTAGGCTACAGGGTAATAAAAGTCACCAATTACTGAGCACTTCCTGTGTGCAGGGCGGTATTTTAAACACATCTTATATATCATCTCAACAAATTCTCAGCATAACCCTATTCAATCATTTAGTCAAATATTTATGGAGCATTTTTCTTAGGTGCTAGAAATACAGAGTGAACAAATCAGATGAATGTCCCTGCTCTGGTGAAACTTACACTCCAGTGAGGAAGACAGAGACTAAATAAGATTAATAAATAAAATGTATAATAAGTTACACAGTCATGTGTTAAGGAAAACAATAAAGCAGAGAGGAGGGATATAAAATGGCAAGCTGGGAGCTCAAGTTTTAGCAGGTTGGCCAGGGAAGGCCTCACTGGGAAGGTGACGGGGAATGTTTGGATTACTGGTAACAGTCGCTCCTCTCCCCGTGGGTGGAGGAGACTGCATAGCTCAACTCTCTGCAGCCAATGGGATGTTAACAAGGGACCGTGCAGACCCAAGGGACCGTGGCTTTTGGCTGTGGCAGAAGCACAAGAAGACAGGTCCCTGCACGTGCATATTTTCTTTATGTCACGTACAGGGAATTATCTTCTTGTGCTTCTGCCACAGCCAAAAGCCACGGTCCCTTGGGTCTGCGTGGTCCCTTGGGTAGCTGTTGCTCCTCCACAGCTGAAAGCAGAGCCCAGCAAGCCCAGCCTGGGTGAGGCAGCCCCACCAACTTGCAGCGTGCATGAGACACTGGATGCCAGTGAGACTTGGGCTGTTTGTTATGCAGCATTATGTGGTCATCAGTGACTGATGGGGGACTGTTGGGTAAAGATCTTAAAAGAGAGAGAGAGAAGGAGCTTGAGACTACCTGGACTGGTCCAAGCAGAGAGGGGCACAGGAGTAGGATGCATATGCAGGGGCCCAGCTGGCATATTCGGGGACAGCAAGGAGGCCTGGTGGCTGGAATGGAGGGACCCAGCAGGAGTGCAGCAGCAGATGAGGTCAAAGAAAGCAAGCATGACCAGATCAGGTTAGACTTTAGAGGGTGGGTGAGCATATAATTTATCATCTAAACCAGGACACATTTTGAAAGTCAAAGTATAATTTACAGACAGTAAAATGCATTCTTTTCAGTGCATAATTCTATGAGTTTGACAAATTTTGGCAGTCGTGTAACTAACATCATAATCAAGACATAGAACAGTTCTATCGCCCACAGAAATTCCCTTACGGCTCTTTGCAGGGGATCCCTCACCCCATCCCTGACAAACTCTGGTGAGGTTCCTGCCCCTATAGTTGTGCCTGCTCAGCAACATCACATAATTGAAACTGCAGGGCAGGAGGCCCTTGGAGTGGGGCTCCCTTCACTCAGCATGTGCATTTGGGAGTCATCTCGCATTGCTGTGTGTATCGGTAGCGTGTTCCTGTTGAGGGCTGAGTAATATCTCATTGTGTGCACGTGCCACAGTTTGTTACCCACTCACTGGCTGAAGGACATCAGGGTCATTTCCAGTTTGGGGCTATTATAAATAAAGCCACTATGATCATTCACATACAGAAAACCAGGACAATTTTGAGCATGAATAATTCTTCAGGGACAAGAGGCAAAGTGGGGACCATCCCATGCAGACCAGGAAGTGTGTTCACCAACTTGGGTACAAGTAGGGACTCTGGCTGTCACCCTGGTGAGATGGGAGGTGATAGGAAGATTCTAAGGCTGGCAATTTAACAGGATTGCTTCTGCTGCCTCGGAACGGCAAGCTGCAGGAGACAAGGTCCCAGACAGGACAGCCAGTTACGGGGTGGGGGTGGTTGCTGGGGTGGAGGAGTAACCGAATTCTGGACACACTGAAGGTAGAGCCGGCAGAACTGTTGTTGGGCTAATTACGACGGGTATGAGAAAGAAGCCTCAAAGCTGACGCCAAGATGTTGGACCTGAGCAACTGAAGAAAAGGTGATTGGCCCATTTCACAGAGCAGGCTTGGGGAGGACAAGGCACTCGCTTGTGGCCACCCACTGAGAGGCAGAGCTGGGACTGGCATTTCAGGGCCTCTGCCTGGCACTGCCGCACATTTGCCTTATGTCACAGAGAGAACAATCGTTCCACCACTGAGGAGGAATCCTGACCTGATCTCAACAGCGTAAACGTGCCAGTCCTGGAAAGGCCCTGCCCAGGGGCACTGCCAAGAGGCCCAGAGGGCAGGAGCTGGGCCTTCCCATGGGACTGTTCATGACCAGACTATGAGGCCCGGGGCAGGGCAGGGGAGCAAGAGGACAGTGTGGGCAAGGCAGGCAGGAGGGGCTGGCAGCCATGGCTGGCCCCTCACTGAGCCTGCTGAGCCCCTGTGTGCAGCACAGAGCCGGAGACCAGGAAAGAGGACAGTGCCAGAGTCAACTGTCACTTTGCCATCTGAGGATGACCTTCTGAGGTCAGAGAGCAGAGCAGGAGGTCGATCTCCTACAGGGTACAGATGGGGAATTCCAAGGCCCTCAGCAGTTCCATGTGAGCCTGTGATGGAGGTCATAGCCCCCTGCTACTCACTGGGCTTCGGCCCAGCGGCCAGGGCTAGATTCACAATATGCCACTTAAGGAGCCTCTTCTGCACCCCCAGTCCATGGGCCAGGCTCCCCCGAGCAAGTGTCAGGCATGGGAGCTGGAGCCCAAGTTGACAGTGATGCTGCAGACAGGCCCCGAGGAGGGGGCATCCCACTGCTGACTCATGCAACACCTTTGTGGAGGGCAGGAACAGGCTCGCTCCATTCCACAGCATCTCACATTCTGCCTGGCCACAGCTCCTAAATGTTACAGCACAGAGCCCCTAGGAAAGGCATGTGCCCTGCTCCCCAAGGGCAGCAAGGACAGAGGGCAGAGCCACCCGAGTACACTGCCCACCGCCCCCCCACAACCATGTCAGTGGAGAGAGAGACAGAGAGAGAGAGAGAGTCATTACTAAATATAGTTGGGCTGAGCCCTGCACACACAGAGATCAATCAGTCATGCAGTGACAGGCACAAGGCACATCCTTCACGGCATCCCTACCCCATCTCTAGACAGACTTCCCAATTGTTCATGCTGGGCCTCAGAAGGACGCCTCCCCTTCTGCATAAGCATGGCTCTCTCGTGGCCCTCGGAGTGTATTCAGCTGCACACACTCCAGCCTGCCGGACAGGTGCGTGTGAGCCAACGGCACTGGTAAGGCACCATCCCGTAGCCTGCCTGCCCCACTCTTTTCAGTACCACAGGGTTTACAAGAACAGGCTTGGAGACACATGGGCCAGGGTTCAAAGCCAAATCTGGCAGGTAGAAGGAGCTAACTCCTCTTGCAAAGCCAGCCAGCCCTGCTCAGAACCCAGGGTGCACCCGTGCCCAGCCACACCCGCTCTGTGAATCTCCTCTAATCTGTAGGGGCACAACTCATACCCCACTTGCTTGGCCAGGGCCTGGGGCTCCCTCCCAGGGTGCAGGTCCCTGCTCTAAGAATGACCTGGACAGGCACATGCCCAGCAGGTCCAGCCCTACATGGCAGCGGACAGGCAGCGTGACACACAGGAGAACACCAGCTTCTCTGTGGTCAGAGAAAAACTCCATGACACACATCAGAGGCAATCCTCAGCAGACTGAATGCCAAGAGCCATTCACACCTTTTTCAGTGAGACCTGGCCCAGATGCCCCTAAAATCCCCAGGCCCTTGGGACCGGCGATTTTGGATGCATACCTGCACCAGGCATGCACCGTATTCAGGTCCAGCCGAATTCAGCCTGATAGCTTGTTCCCACGACCCCCAGGGCCTGGGGCGGTACACCTCGCATGGACCTTTCCATGTGGCCGAAGGTCAGACGGCATATTGGAAAGCAGGTGCCTGGGGTGTGAAACAGAAGCTTACAGCAGGTGACAAGGCTGTGACAGGTCCCATGCCCCCACGTGCCTGCACTTGCTGCTGAGATTAATTTACCTGACAAATCAATCCTGCCTACTTCTGACTTCATTATTTATTCACATAATTACACCCGAGTTTGGGGGATTTTTAAAGAAGCGATTTCCAGTTGCTCTGAGTCTGCATCAGACTGTTGGCATCTTCTTTTTTGGGAAGTTGAAGGAGCACTTTCAATTAATGGGCTGTGTTTTCTCAAGAATTGTTACCCCAGACAGCGGAGAGCCGAATGGGACGGGCACTGGGGTAGCTGTAACACGCCCCAACAAGGCCGTCCCCACATCCAGACGGCCGGCGTGTGCCCATCACACAGATGAGAAAATGAGACCCGGGCGTGCAGCGCTCTGACCCAGGTCCCACAGTGAGGAGAGCACAGGCGGTCGGGAGCACGTCTCCCTGTCACAGAGGCCCTGACTGTCCCCGCAGCATGCTGCCTCCTAACACCACTGCAGCTCTGCTCTCTGTCCCGCCTCCCGCGCTCTCTCACGATTCCCGGCCTCGCGTCCTGGCACACAGCAAGCTCAGGTGGGGCACGTGTTCTTCTAGGAAAGTAGAGCTCAAGGGCCGGATGCCCCTTACCCGTGGTGCCCTGGGCTCACCCAGCCTTCATTCCCCACTCTGCAAGCACGAGTATGCCCCGTCTGTGTGCCCAGCTCTGGGGCGGGCACTGGCGAGGAAGGTGACCACACTCCCTCTCCAGGAAAGATTAGAATCTAGTGGGCGAGACAGACACTAGTCGAATAAGCGTATGTCAGCTAGATCTCTGCAGAGTGATGTCTACGCTCCAAAGGAAAAGCACGGGTGTCGTGCACGTGTCTGACAGGCCTGGGTGCCCAGGAGCCGCCACTCAGAGAAGATTAAAAGGATGGTAGCGTTAGGAAGTGCGCAAGAAGGGATGGGAGCAGTGGGGGTGCATTCAGAGAGAGGAGGCTTTGGAGAGAAACTTCTGGAAAGGCCAGTGTTGCAAGTTGTAAAAGGAGGGTGACGATACCCACCACTCACTAGTCACCATGGTAGCCAAGACCACGGTGATGCCGGCCAGGAGCCGGCATTCACCAGGCATCCGTTCATTCCCTGACCCTTTGACCTTGCTCCAGAAAACTTGCCACCAGCAATAATCCAAGCAGAAAAATAAAGCACGACACATGAAGGTTTTCACTGAACACTGTCAAAAAAATTAACTGAAGATTGTAAACAGTCACAACGTCCAATAACAGGAAACATTAGGTAGGTTATGGAACATCAATTCTTCATCTCGATGAAATCATTAAAATAATTGTTATGAAGCCTTTACAACTACACAGGAAATGTTTATGCCGGGATGTCAGGTCAAAAAAGCAGAATGCAAAGCTGCATCTAGATCGTGAGTGCCTCCATAGACAGGCAGTGCACGTGTGGCCAGGGAAGAATACAGAAGACAAAAATGATGCCTGGGCTAGTTACGAAACTCCTCCTGACATTGTTGTATGCTTCACAATGAGCAAAATAGGTGCAGGTGGGAGGAGGGACCCCTGTTCAGGTGTGGGGTGGGAGGAGGGACCCCTGATCAAGTGTGGGGTAGCAGGAGGGACCCGTGTTCAGGTGTGGGGTAGCAAGAGGGACCCGTGTTCAGGTGTGGGGTGGGAGGAGGGACCCCTGATCACGTGTGGGGTGGGAAGAGGGGCCCGTGTTCAGGTGTGGGGTAGCAGGAGGGACCCCTGATCACGTGTGGGGTGGGAGGAGGGACCCGTGTTCAGGTGTGGGGTGGGAGGAGGGACCCCTGATCACGTGTGGGGTGGGAAGAGGGGCCCGTGTTAAGGTGTGGGGTGGGAGGAGGGCGCTTGGGTTCAAATTGCAGCTCTCTCTGGGACTGTGCACTGGGGCCGAGTCATTCACCTCTCTGATTCCTGCTCACGGGTCAAGTGAGGACAGGGGTCTCCGTGAGATGGCAGGGCACGGCTAGGGAACAAGGGAGCGGGTGGCGGGGGGAGGTGCAGCAGTTCCAGGACTGGGCGTGCTCCAGGATGAGGCGATCGGAGCTGGCAGCTAAGACGGGATGCAGAACTGAGGTGAGGAGGTGACGGAGCCCCGAGGTGAGGGGAAATGAACTGATGACGGCCAGAAGGAGGTTAGGAGAGAGGTGATGATTTAGGAGAGAAGGTTTTTAGGTCAAGAGCCTAGACAAGCCTTTGACATGAGAGAATCCAGACACCTGCAGTGGGCTGGGACCAAACCTGCCCTTAGGAAACCATGAGTGACATAAATATTGCTCTATGAGTCTAGGAAAAGGTTTCCCAGTGCAGGTACAGCAGGAATTCCCAGGCCTGGAACCCAGACGTTGGCCTGGTGACGGCTCACAGAGTATTAGTGCTTTGCCTTAGCTAGCACCAGACATCGTCCAGTGTTCACGTAGCCGTGGGCTGACAGGGCTGCAGACTGCAGATTTTCACTCCTCCCCCAGTCTGGTGGGCAGCTCTCTCCTCCAGGCAGCCAACATGCCAAATCAGAGGGGCAGCTCCTCAAGCTTCCAGGGAGGCCGCGGGGAGCTGTCGCACTTGCATGCCGAGTCCTCTGCAGGGCGGCGCCTCCCACTCCTGCTGGCTCTTCGGGGAGGGACCCAGGAGTGGGCCGGAGCCCTGCATCCTTGCCCCAGCCCAGACAGCTATTCTGCTCAAGGCCCTTCACTGCCAGAAGTGTGTCCTGATAGCAATCCACAGCCATAAGGACCACAATCTGAAAAGTGTCCCTTGATGTGTACAATGCACAAGCCACACAGCTAACAGCGGCAATCCGGCAGGCCAGCCCTGACCCAGACTACCGGTCCCAACCTCCGCCTGGTTACTCAACTTCTTTGCATCTCAGCTGCCTCAAATAAAGTGGACATTTAAAACAAACAAACTCTACTTTGTGGAATTTAGAGGACAAGGCCCAAAAAGTACACACACACACACACACACACACACACACACGTGCACACAACATTGCAGACCCAACTCCATCTCCTCAAAGGCGCAGCGCCCCGGGCTAGAGCAGCGCCAGGCTCTGCGGAGCCTTTCCCTGGGGGTTGCTTGCGTTTCCTTGTTTGCCTCACTTCTCGTCCTTCTGATTTCCCGTGTTCTTTGATTCGCGGGTCCTGTGTTTAACAGGAGAGGTCTTTGATCACTTTTTGGAAAAGGCCCAGGCATCGGAGGGCCCACCGGTGCCTGGGACTCTGGCAGCTGCTGCATTTTGATCACTCGGTGTCCCTGAGACGGGCAGCCCTGCCGCAGTCGGCCTTCCACCAGGGCCCACCCTGGCCAGCTCCCCTCTCTGGGCCCCTCCGCGCCCCCAGTGCTGCCTCAGCTGAGCCACCTCTGTCCCGCGGAAGGCCTCCCACGTTGAAGAAACCCCACACGCGTTCCACTTTCTACTCATCATCCCTTTCTTCCGCTTTTCTCTGTGCCCTGTTCTAAGCAAATGCTCTTCCAGCCGTGGTTATGGAGTGAATATCTTTCACAACACGTACTTGCCCTCCTGTTTATCTTCTTTCAAGGTGGTTTCCCTACTCAGTAACTCAAAACAAGCACTCCCTTAGCTCCGTGAGGGCCCCTGCCTAGCAGGAACAGGACACGGTGAGGAACAGGAGAAAGGAGGCGGTCCACCGTGCAGAGAAAAGGAGACTGTGTGTTCGGTGGACGATACGCTCACCCGCCTGCTTGGCTGAGTGAGGCTCACAAAGCTCTCAGCAAAGGGTTGGGCCTCCAACAAAACAGCCCTCGGTAGCCAGCTCCAGGAGCTGCCGTCATCAGGTCCAGGGACAATAGCTGTCCCCAAGGTTACAGTGGCCATGCAGGCTGAAGACTCTCCCCAAGCCCACGCCAGCTTCCTCTCACGCCATGACTCCGCAGCAGGACAACCACACAATGCTTTGTGTCCTGTTGCCAGATGGGCAGAGCAGCTGTACCCCAGCTGTGAGCCAGGCCTGCTACTGGACACGGCACAATGGTGGGTCACAGAGGGCCTCGCCCTGGTGGTCATCAGCTCACCTGGGGAGATGCGTAGGCATACCATTGACTGGCCTCTCTCCGAGGGCTCCAGGCCTTCATCCAATCTGGAAGCTCCCCAGGTGATGTTGATGTGCAGGCCAGGGTGAGACCACGGGGCTCTCTCGAGCTGGAACCCCAGAGCAGGATGGCTGGGATCCAAATCCTGCTTCTACAGTCCAACTGTACCCGGCAAGTTACCCGGCCTCACTAGGCATGAGTGCCCACCGGTATAAAGAGGAGAATCAAAATTGCACCCCTCAGAGGTAAAGAAGAAAAGGCATGTGAAAATGCAACATCCACACTCAGTAAGTCTTCACTGCGACCATTCTCTACTCACCCCAGATCACCCAATCCCAGGTCTGCTTCTCTTCCCACTCCACTGCGTGGCCTCTGCTTTTCAGAGAAAAATGGAAAGGCCTCCTGGGTCTGCCTGTGCTGGGTGAATTAGCCCAGGGAAGGTGGTTTGGGGCAGAGTGCCTGACAGAGGCCCCTCAAACACCCCAGTAGGGCAACCACCTGTTGGGAAGAAGGGCACCATTGCCTGGGCAATGGGGAAGGGGCACCAAGGGGGCTTCCTGCTGCACCACCCAGAGCCTGGGGTCAGCGCTGACCAGCTCAGGCCACTGCTGAGACAGCCAGCCAGGACCAGGCCTAGAGCTCCACGTCTGCTCTAGAGGCCACTCTTCTTCCTCTTTTCCCTAGCTGTGATGCTGGGAAAGGGACTAGCTGCAAACCTTCCATCCTAACAAAACTTGGAAAGGGTCAACCAGATGAGGTGGGAACCCCAAGCGCAATCCCCCGCAGGCTCACAGTGTCCATGTGTGTCAACTTAAAGAATCAACACAATAAGGTTTAACAACCAAATATAATTCTTCACTCATTCATTGACTTGCTCATTCAGTAAACAGTTCTAAGAGCTTCCTCTGTGCCAGGCAGGACATGGAGAACACAGAAACAAATACAGCCCAATGTATCGGTCAGTTAATGTCAAAATAATGCTCTGTAACAACCCACCCAAAACTCAGTGGCTAAAACACCCATCATCTATTTGCACAGATGTGTGGATTGGCTGGGCAGATCTCCTCACGGAGGATTTGCAGCTCAGCTCAGTGGCTGTGGTCTGCCCTTATGTTTCCCACCCACCTTGGACCAGGGATTTCAAGGACTTGTTCTTTCTCTTCATGAAGGTGAAGGTGGTAGACGCTCAAGAGGACAGGTGGAAACATCCAGTATCTCTTAAGGCCCAGGCTCAGAACTGGTAGGTGTCATCCCTGCCTACATGCCATTGGCCAAAGCAGGTAGTCACACGGCCAAACCCAGAGCCAAAGGGCAGGGAACTCTACTCCACTCACCAGGAGAGCCCAGCAAGCACATGGGTGAAGGGCTGCATGAAGAATCGGGCGGAACCATTAGATCAACCACACCCAGCCTCTGCCCTTACAGAACTCCTCCTGGCCAGGACAGGGACAGCAGTGTACCAAGAATAACTGCAGCGTGATGCAGTTTTGCCCCAATCACTGAGGTTATTTGGGACCCAGAGTCTTTCTAGCTTGGAGAATACCAGTCCCCTCATTTCCTTAATATACGTGTCTTACAAATTAGACTCCACAGGAGTCTTCACCCATTTGCTAGGTAGAGAGGGGATAAAGGTGTTTGCCCGAGACACACTCGGCTGCCTCAGTTACCATCTGCACTCGGTGCAAGTGCTCACATGAAAGGAAGCAGATCTGGGGTTCGTGGCTCCCCAGGCTCACAGATACCAAAGTCTGGCTGGTCCACTCAGTCACGCTATTTAAGGAGGTCAAAGAATTAAAACTGATGGGAAGGAGCACTGAGGGTTAAACACAGCCTTAATCTACAGGAAGGCACCATCTCTTGGGAAAAAATAAAAACTTCTGGAAGACATTCCATATTCTGAGTATGTTCCAGACACTGTCTTGTCCAAGTCTCCCAAGAACCCAACGAGGTGCTCTCTCCATCTGAGGGATGAAGACCTGGGTGACGACGAGACCGCGGTTCAGCCCAGAGGCCCACCGCTGGTGGGCGGCAGAGCAAGGCTGCAGGTGGTGCTTTCGGGTGCAAGCCCTGGGCTGCCATGAAGTGTCTCAGATGACTTAAGACAGGAGTTCTCCGTGCTGGCCCAGGTGAAGACACAGCACCCAAACGGATGCCAAGGACTAGGGAAAGGGGACAAAGTGCTGGGACCTGGGCCCCCAGGCTAGGCCAGGCCACCGAGGAGCGGATGGACTCAGCACAGAACCCTCACGCCGTATCTGCAGGTGAGGAGAAGCCCAGCTCTCACACAACCTCCTGGAACCGGTCTCATCGGCCAATCGCAGGGACATGTACTCTCTTCTCAGTGCCTCAAGTGAACATCTGTTTTTCTCAAAGCTGTGAATGTCACGTCAAGAATTTTCAATTACCTTCCCCTTGGTTTTATTTAGCATCAGTGTATTGGAGGCATAATTAGTCTGAGATGAAAACCTGTATTGTTCCCTTCTCCTAGGCAATGAAATAGGTTCCAAATGTGCTAACAGAGAGGATCCTTCTCCAAAAATGACAAATAGCAAGTGAAGGATGAAAGCAAGAGTGAAATACAGATTAATGACAACTGCAGCCGGGGGTGGGGGGTCGTGATGGTGGCATCTGCCACGGAGCTCCTGCTGCCAACCTCACCTCCTAATGAGGGTGGGCCTTCTCCACAGCACAAAAGTGACGCTGATGAAGATGAAAGACCATTTCCCACGGAGATGTTTGCTAATGCTATATCACGAGAGCCCGTGGGGAATGCTGATGAGGTGAGGTCGTGCAGGGCTCTTCTCCCATGAGCCTGGCCACTGTCAAAGCCTGGGACCTTGGCTGAGGCATGCAGGTTTTGCATTGGCCAGGACTGTCTGGAATTGGAGACAATACACCTAGAAGCTGGGGATTTGAAGTACCAAGACTCAGTTGCCCTTGTTGACTCAGCCCTTGCCGGAGACTAGACCTTTATTTAGCCTCTGACCTGTCCAATACTTGTCAAAGCAAGTCTGTAAGGACCTTACTCTTGTGACGCACGTGGTGATATTTGTTCTGCTTTCACGCTTGCCTTCTTAAAGGCTCGTCACAGAGCAGCCAGAGGGTTTGTTAAATGGGAATCGGGTCATGTCATTGCCCTGTGCAAACCCTCCAATGACCTGCATTCACATTTAAAATAAAATCCCCGCTCCTTACCTGGGCCACAGAGCCCGGGTCGTAGTCCCTGCCCACCTCTCTCACCCCACCATGCCGCAACCTCCCCGGCCACACAGGCATCCTCTAACGTTTCTAACATGCCAGTTTTGATTCCCACTTCAGGACCCTGGCAATGGCAAAGGTCTCCCTTCTCCGGCCTGATTCTGGCAATCAGGTGTCAGCTCAAACACCAAAAAGGCTGGCCACACAGCCGACAGCAGCCCCCGTCACTCCCCACCACGGGGTCCTACTCTGAGTTCCTTGTGGACTCCTCACTGTAGATATTATCTTGCTTTTTGCCTCTTTTCCGTCATCTAAAATGTAAAGTCCACAGGTGTGGAGCGCTCACCTGTTTTATGCCCCACGCCTCACAGAGCTTCAGGGCATCTGACACACACGGGTGCCCAACAACTACTGATGGACGGAAGGCCGGTGGGGGAGCGGGTAGGGTTTGGCTTACCAAGAGGACCCCAAGGTGTATGCATCTATCTTCAGATAACTGAGGAGCTGATATGGGGAAACGAAAGTAAAATTGCAAGTGTGGCCCCAGAACACTGATCCAGATCTAAATCATAGAAGCCACGGGACAGCTTTTGCCTAACACAAGTTAGAAGCTTTCTCACTCCACAACAGAATGGGTTTCCTTGATAGATGGTGAGTTCCCCACCTGCAGAGGTGTGCAAGCAGGGACTACTGCTGGAGCTGTGTAGTGGACAGGTGAGCACCCTTCTAAGTTCCAGAGTCCATGACTTTCACGGTGGTTTCTGCTGTCTCAGATCATAACCCTCTGAGGAAGGGCAGAGACTCGTTCTCCAGCATGGGGCGCCTCGTGCAGGGTGGGGCTGTGGTGCTGGGTGGAGCCTGTGTGTCCACCAGACCTGCAGTGGAGCACGCGCCTGATTCCTTCCAAGGTGCAAGTTGGAGGCTCCAGGCAGGGCTACCTCCATGGGGTCCAGTGTGGGGATGGGCACCTTCCTGGAGGGACTGAGCCTGCGACCCAGACCTTCCACCAGGGACACAAGCCTGCAGAGTGAACGCGGTGAAGAGAGGTGACAGCCACAGAACACCCAGCCTGCACGCTGACTGTTCATCTCAGGCGGTCCTCCTCAGGCCCCACAGCCCCATGAAGGGAGCGTGACTCCTCCCCCATGGACGAGGAACCTGAGGGTCGGGAGGTCTAGTTGCTTGTCCAAGTCCTACAGCGAGTCCGGGCTGATGCTGGCAGTGGGGCTTCGCCCTGACGGAGGCCGCGGCCTGTGTTCTTGGCAGCTTGACCCCGATGCTCAGGCAGCTCCCCTCCAATTTCAGACCCGTCCAGTTGGACCTTTCTCTACTCCTCCTGCCTTGTCCTCTCCACTGTCTTCTGAGAAAATGAGGCCCCTTCAATCTCCCAGGCCAAGCCCCAGCGGGAGCCGCACTCGGTTCCCCATTCTATCGTCTGAGCCAAGGCTTTTCGGAGGGAAGCTGGTGGGACAAGCGCATCGGCAGCTCCCCCCCCCCGCCCCGCCGTGTGCAGGCGCAGAGCTGTGGTACCCCGTCCCCTCCAGCACGCGGCTCCGCCCTAAATCTGCATTCCCATCCCCCAGTGCAGCAGCTCCTGGGCAGCATCCAGGACACTCCTCTCCCCACCCACCACCAGGGATCCAATATTGGCCCACGTATCTTCTCCATTTCCTCGGGCGTCCTTGGCTTTTGTGGGGGAAAAAACAGGGACAGAAAGAAAGAGGCGGCGGGAGGAGAAGCAAGAGCTCACGTGGGCTGTGAAGGGTGACATATCTGGGGAGTCTGGGGAGACAGCGGCTCATGCGAGACAAGAGGAAGAGAGAGAGAGTATTCCAAGAAGCATTGCTGAGAATTATGAAAAGGATCCTTTTTGGCATTCTTCAAAGGATACTAGTAAAGAACTGCTTTGCATGTCATTATTTTTTTCCTAATGTGACTCTACATAGACACTGGGACATAAGGCACCACTACTTATATTTGGATTATAAATTAATGAAACAATAGATGAATGAAGGAATGAACAAGGAAATGAAAATTCGAAATCCACTGTTCAGCTCCCAAAGTCCTAAGTCTCTCCTGTCTGTGCTAGAAATGATAACAGCTAACACTACCTACGTAAAGGCTTGCTCTGTGCTAGGCACCTTTTTAAGTATACTAACTTTTATATGCACTAACTCCTTTAACCCACAACCTATGAGATAGGTTATATCATTACACCCGTTTTGCAGGTTAGAAAAGTGGGGTATTCACCTAAGTTTCTATAGTTAGTAAGCGGTGGTTAGCCAGAATTCCAACTTGAGGTTAATTCCAGACACATTTGTTTAGCCATTCTACTAAACTTGGCAGTGATCTTCTTGCTGAAAAGGACTAACGAAGCCAGCTACCCCACCACACCACGCTGCCCCACTCCTAGCAGCTCCTGTCGGAAGCAGCCTACCAGGCTGTTACGCTGGGAGGTCAAAACATGTACAGCCATGCACTGCATGATGACATTTCAGTCAACAGATCACATACGTGAGTGATCCCACAATATTAAAATACTTAATTTTTACTGTACCTTTTCTGGTTAGATATGTTTAGATACACAAATACCATTGTGTTACAACTGCATATAGTATTCATACAGTAACATGCTATACAGGTTTGTAGCCTATGAGTAATAAGCTATACCACATAGCCTAGGTGTGTAGTGGCTTATACGATCTAGGTCTGTGCAAATATACTCCATGATGTTTGTACAACAACAAATCGCCTAACCACACATTTCTCAGACGCTATCCCTGTCCTTAAGCAATACACAACTCTCTATCTTCTAACAGGTCAGGAATAAAGAGCAGAAAAATCCACCAAATGCAGTTGTCAACTTCTTGGCTATAGTCAATAAGTGCATATAAAATTTTATTTCGCCCAGGCACAGTGGCTCATGCCTGTAATTCTAGCACTCTGGGAGGCCAAGGCGGGAGGACTGCTTGAGGTCAGGAGTAGGAGACCAGCCTGAGCAAGAACAAGACCCCGTCTCTACTCACAATAGAAGAAATTAACCAGGTGTGGTGGTGCACACCTGCAGTCCCAGCTACTCAGGAGGCTGAGGCAGGAGCATTGCTTGAGCCCAGGAGTTTGAGGTTGCAGTGACCTATGATGACACCACTGCACTCTACCTGGGCTGACAGAGTGAGACTATGTCTCAAAAAAAAAAAAAAAAGTTATTTCACAGAAACATAATAAAACAACATGAAGAATAGTGACTTGTAAAGGAGTGAGCCTGGAATGTTGAGGCCAACGCAGCCCTATTATCTGCCAGGCAAACACCCGAACAGCTATGATGCTGCTCTCTCCCCCAACTCCTCAAAGGATCACTCAGAGAAGAGCCCAAGGGTGAGAAGCTGCCCTCCCACGCAGCTGGCCAAATTTAGCTTGTCTTAGAGAGAGGCCGAGGGGCTGGAGACTGCTTATAGGAGGAAGATGGTCACCACAGGCAGTGGGCTTCTCAAGGGCTGAGAATATGTCTGACTCATTAAAGTCAGCCCCAGGTCTGACACACACGCAAAGGCAACATGCAGAAATGTTTGTAGGTTTGCGTTGAATGCAACTAAGTTGAATCAAATGGTCTTCTTCTATTCATGGGGAGAGAAGCATCGGAAGCCTCAGGACAGACTGTGTCAGCCTTTCCACCACCACCCCCATAACCACAATCACCATCACCACTATCCCCAACACCAACACCATGATCACCACCACCATTATCATCACCACAATCACCACCACCACCAGCAGTATCAGCATCCTCACCAATATCATCACCACTATACCACCATCACCACAATCACCACCATCACCAATACCAACACTGCCATTACCACCACCACCACCACCACCACCATTACTACCACCATCACCATCGCCACCACCATCACCACCATTAAGCTCACAGACACAACTAATTTTCCCTTCAACAAGTGAATTAGAATCTCCCATGCTGAAGAATTCCAAACAATGAGTGCAAATACTCCACTCTCGAGGACGTGGAACATAACTCTCCACTCCTTAAGTGATCACTCTCTAAGAGATCTCACATGGTAAGATCTTCCAAAGAGTACAATATGGAAAGAGTAGCTTTACGGTGGAGAAATCCAACAAACACTACTTCAGCCAAGTCATCAAGGTCAACATCAGCAGTGATAAGTCATGCTGACAGCATGTCCCCTTGACATGACGTGATGAGAACACCACTTTACCACTATTGGTCTTCCTTCCCAAACCCATAACCCGTCTGATCATGAGAAAAACATCAGATTAACCCCTATTGTGCAGAATTATACAAAATACCTGAATAGTACTCCTCTAAACTGTCAAGGTAATCAAAAGCTAAGAAAAAGTCTGAGAAATGTTCACATCCAAGAGGTACCTAAGGACGCAGGGCAACTAATGCCATGTGCTACCCTGGATAGAACACTGAAACAAAAAAAACAACAAAAACAAAAGGACATTGAGTAGAAAGTAAGAAAATAAAAATGGACTTTAGTTAATAACGTGTCAACATTGATTTATCAATTGTGACAAATGTACTAATGTAAAAAGCTAATAATAGAGAAAACTGGGTGCAGGGTATATGAGAACTCTGTACTATCCTCATGATTTTTCTACAAATCTAAAATAATTCTAAAATTTAAAGTTTATTCAAAATAAATTGGGGTCTCACTCTAAGGTCAATAGAACAGACATCTAAAATAGTCCTCAAGTGTCTCTTCCTCCCCAGCTACACCTGCCTTACTCAACGCTATGTCGACACTCATCCAGTATCGGCACTGCCCTTCCTCCCTGGCACCGAGGTGCCCCATCCAATCCATCCTGTTTCGTGAGGCCACCCAGAGCTTTCAGGAACACAGATGCGACAGGCACACCATGTTGGGATGGCTTCCGCTGCCTAGAGACGTTCGCCAGCCTCTAGCGTGGCATACGGGGTCCTTTTCCAGCCCATCCTCCCACTCTTTTTCCACACGCCTCTCTGGACGCTGCCACATTCAAACACCTACTGCTCTTTCTCCCGGAAGCTCCTCCTCTAGCGTCCATGCTCTGACCGTCCACTCCGCCACCTGCTGCCCCACTCTTTCCCCTGCCTGCTCTCGCCTGTCCTTCAGGACTCAGCTCCAACACTGCTTCCTACAGAAAGCTCTCCTTCACCCCAGGATGGACGTGCTGGCTTCAGGGATGCCCCCATAGTCCCGGCACTGACGTCTATCCTGTATTGTCATTGATAGCTTACTTTCCCTAAGGACAGACAATGCTCTCCCCTGTGTCTTTCTAGTGCCAATCCTGAACAAATGTTTATTTAATGATGAGTAAATGACTTGGGGAGAAAAGGTGGCGTGAAAAATCATGGCCAACAATCCAAGGCCTTTGTTCCTGGGTTTTAAATTACAAATTCTGCTCCTTAGAACTCCATTATCCTCACTAGAGTCCTATATAACCACATCCATTATATGACAATGTAATGGATTGCTAGATTCAATTATAACAGGATAATTAATGTCAAGGTATTGTCAGTTTGGACATAAATATTAAATATCACCTTCAATGTAACTATTCTCTAACTCTGTGACTACCGGGCTTAGAATTACCAATTTTTGATGAGAAGTGTCTTTGTCATGGGGGAAGCGATGCCAAGGAGAACATCTGGTTTGCCAGCTGCTGCTGTCCTGCAGGTAGCATGCCTCCTCCCTGACTTGGGCTGGGCTCCTGACACACCTGGCCCTGGCACAGGCTGCTGCTCACATGCCCTAGTGCAGACCATCACGCCTGGCCCCGGGAGTTTCTGGAGGGATCTGCCCATGTCCCTTGGGAGGTCCCTGAGTCACATATCTCTTCATGATCTTCATTAAGTACAAGGAGCTAAGCCAAGGAGGAGACGCAGCAAGTCAGGGAGGGCACACTGAGCTGCTGTGGACCAGGAAGCCCCCAGCTGACTCCCGCCTGGCCCCCACCCCTCTACCACACCTTCCCCTCCAGCCACCTCACAAGTCCTGCTTTGGCCCTGTCCCTAAAGATTGCAATTTCATTCTGCATCTTAACAAAAACATCACTTCCTGTCAGTTACCTTCAGGCCATTCTCAAATGGCAGGATTATGAATGTGCATAACACAAAAGCCAAGTACAGGACACAGTACCCCCACCCTGGCCACTCTTCCCACCCATGGGTCCTGCCAGGAGTCTGGAATGGACAGGCCCAAGATGCCTCCTGACTTGTTAGAACCCCTTATGCTGGAGGCCTGAGCTTCAGTATAGGCTATAAGAAGTCCTAGCATCCTTGAGCAGCCATGCTGTGAGGAAGCCCAAACTAGCGTGTTCAGACAGACCAAGAGGAAGATTGCCCAGCCAGCCTCCACGTTCTCTAGCCCTTCCAGGTCTCATTGGAACATGGCAGATTCTGAGCCAAAACCACCCAGCTGAATCCTTAACAAGTTTCTGACTCAAGGAAAATATGAGAGATAATAAAATGATGGTTTCAAGCCACTAAGTTTTGTTTTCTTTTTTTGTTTTTCTGAGACAAGAGTCTCACTCTCTTGCCTGGGCTAGAGTGCCATGGCGTCAGCCTAGCTCACAGCAACCTCAGACTCCTGGGCTCAAGCGATCCTTCTGCCTCAGCCTCCCGAGTAGCTGGGACTACAGGCATGCGCCACCATGCCTGGCTAATTTTTTCTATATATTTTTAGTTGTCCAATTAATTTC
>CAUYSK010005712.1:0-13747 GCA_963575035.1 Avahi laniger | reverse complement strand
AAATTAGCTGGACAGACGCATGCCTGTAGTCCCAGCTACTTGGGAGGCTGAGGCAGAAGGAACGCTTGAGCCCAGGAGTTTGAGGTTGCTGTGAGCTAGGCTGATGCCACGGCACTCTAGCCCAGGCAACAGAGTGAGACTCTGTCTCAAAAAAAGAAAAAAAAGAGGCTGGGCGCGGTGGCTCACGCCTGTAATCCTAGCACTCTTGGAGGCCGAGGCGGGCGGATTGTTTGAGCTCAGGAGTTCGAAACCAGCCTGAGCAAGAGCGAGACCCCGTCTCTACTAAAATTAGAAAGAAATTAATTGGACAACTAAAAATATATAGAAAAAATTAGCTGGACATGGTGGCACATGCCTGTAGTCCCAGCTACTCGGGAGGCTGAGGCAGGAGGATCACTTGAGCCCAGGAGTTTGAGGTTGCTGTGAGCTACAATGATGCCACGGCACTCTAGCCCAGGCAAGAGAGTGAGACTCTGTCTCAAAAAAAAAAAAAAAAAAGAAAAATTTACCCCTTTCCAGCAGATTAAAAAAACTTTTTTCTCTTTAGGATAAAGGCATCTGAAAACGCTAATGAGTGCTCTGCCGCCTTTTGGACACGGTATCACAAACATAGTATCACAGTCCAGATGTACATGTCATTTTTAAAATATTGATTATGCAGATGCATGACAACCAGAAATCAAAAGAATGTAAAGATCCCAGCAGATGTGAGAACTAAGAAAAATTAAGGGTCACAGAAACAACCAGTACCTTTCAGCAGGTAGCATTCATTATTCTCATTATTTGTGTTTATATGCCCCCACCATACTTTTATTTTATTTTATTTTATTTTATTTTATTTTATTTTATTGATTTTTATTTTTTGAGACAAGGTCTTGCTCTGTTGGTCAGGCTAGAGTACAGTGGTATCACCATAGCTCATTGCAACCTCAAACTCCTGGGCTCAAGGGATCCTCCTGCCTCAGCCTCCTGAGCAACTGGGACTACAGACATGCGCCACCAAGCCTGCCTAATTTTTTACAAATTTTTTTTGTAGAGATGGAGTCTCACTATATTGCTCAGGCTAGTCTTGAACTCCTGGCCTCAAGTGATCCTCCCACCTCAGCCTCCCAAAGTGCTAGGATTACAGTTGTGAGCCACTATGCCTGGCCCATCATATTTAAAAAAAAAAAAAAAAAACCAACAAAATAAAACTAAGATTTTGAGCCCACGGATATTTCCTTATTTTATTCCCTTATCTGAGTCGTAATGACATAGCGACCGTGGCACACACAGATCTGCAGTATCACAATTCTAGTTTCACTGGAGATAGGTGGACCACACTACCAGTTCTGATCCAGAAAAATCATGAATAGAAGTAATGTGTCACTTCCAGGCTGAGGCAGTGAAGAGCCCCGGGGGACACTACACAGATTTTCACCTCTGCCTTAATAAATGTGAAAAACTAGTGTTGAGATGACAGAGTTAAGATGGATCCTTGAATAATTGCTTAAAGTAAGCTGGCTGGAGACCTGCCGGGTATGCTGCTGGTGGCTCTTACATTTTATTAACACACTGAGATTTCTGGGTTGGTTTGTTCCTGACGCATAGTCTAGCCTAGCCTGACTAATACAGACCTTCGGACTTCCCCCTTTCTTCCTCATTGCCTTATAGAAGGCATAGTGTAGGCCGGGCGCGGTGGCTCACGCCTGTAATCCTAGCACTCTGGGAGGCCGAGGCAGCAGGATTGCTTGAGCTCAGGAGTTCGAAACAAGCCTGAGCAAGAGCGAGACCCCATCTCTACTAAAAAAAATAGAAAGAAATTAGCTGAACAACTAAAAATATATAGAAAAAATTAGCCAGGCATGGTGGTGCGTGCCTGTAGTCCCAGCTACTTGGGAGGCTGAGGCAGGAGGATTGCTTGAGCCCAGGAGTTTGAGGTTGCCGTGAGCTAGGCTGACGCCACAGCACTCTAGCCCAGCAACAGAGCAAGACTCTGTCTCAAAAAAAAAGAAGGCATAGTATAAAAGATTTGGGTCTTAAAAAAATAGCTGCATGTCACAGATTAGCATTTAAATTCGTGAACATAATAGAAACAAGAGAACTGATTAAATGCTTCTTCTTTTTCTCCATCAGCCATATTGAAGAGGTCTAACTGATCTGTTCATTTAAGGGAAGTATATACAAGAAGTATCAGAAATCAGTTTCTTTGCCTTAAAAAAATTACATATGTGATAAAGTAAAATATCTTAGATTTGCACGTTAAAAGCAACAGCATTCAGTGCCAAGAAGGACTTTGCACAAGGCAGAATCTTATCAACTGCAATTAATAGAACAAGAAAAAATGTAAGCATAACTCCAGCTGGCATCTAAAACTACTGCACTCAGTCTATAAATGCACACACGTGAGGTAATTGCTAATATGTCTCACTTAGCTGAAAAGCCATTAATAGTATGTTCGGAATCCAAGCCATTCAGCTCTGCGCTGCCTCAGTGACGCTGAAGTAGTTTTAGTGGAATCACACACTTAGGTCTCCCAGGACAACCAAAAACACATGTACTTGCCCATGGTCGTCATTATTCCTGAAGAAATATTAGTACAAACCCTGTTTAAAACAGCTCTTAGGTCCAATGAAAATCTATGACACATAGAGTCAGAGGAATACAAGACTACGTTTTCAAGCTCAGCACCTTTCCCCAACATAAATTCCTATTGATTTTAACTGCACATCCTTTTCAGTATGGAAGAGTTGTGTTCTTAATTATTAGCAATAGAACAATGATTTTGCAGGATGGAGTGGGGAGACAGTAGACGGTGAGAGATGGCACCACAGAATCACCAAGGGAGGAATTTCAAACTACCTCATGTCCCCAGCCCCTTTCGATGTGGCCCCTCTGGAGTTCAGGGCTTAGTGGCGAGCGGAGAGTAGGGTGCAGGTTGTAGAGGCCGCTGTGAGCCTGCTCTGCCCCCACCTTCCCCCATGTAGAACTCCTGAAATGAAGGAAAACACATTTCTTTTCTGATTTTTTAAAGGTGGACTCCTGAGGGAACAAATGCAAACGAAATATTCAACAGAAGAGTCTCAATGTTCCTGACTGAGATTGAACCAAATGTTTCCCGAGCATTCTTCACACTTTTGTTATCTCAGGAAAGAACAAGTTGTTCCAACTTTCTCATTTGACTGTCACATTCTGGGTAACAGAATGTCTCACAATACTGAACAGTACTGGAGAGACTATGCTGAAAGCCTCTTGTTCACGGCTTCATCAAGTATTAATGCAAATGTAAAATTTAATATTACTGTCTAAATACAATGCTCTGTATCCCACCCATAAATTTTCTTTTCTTCATATAGTTTTGCTCATTCATTAAAATAAATTAATACATGCCTATGATACATTGTACAATATCAACATTTGTCAGAAATAATCAATGTTATTTGATGCAATTGCATAATTTGATTCTCAGGCTTCAATATGGATTCAACCTCAAAAATATCTTGAATTATACCTCTCCTCCATCTCTGTTACTAGAATGATAGATCCAACTCATCACCTCTCACGTGAACGCATTGTTCTCAATCTCCCTACCACCTATCCGTTCAGGCTATAATGCAAGATTTGTTGTTCTCCAATCCAGATCTCAACATACCATACCCTGATTAAAAACCTATTGTTGTGTCTGCATGGCCTTCAAGGCAAAGTCTAAACTTCTCAGCTTTGCAAAAGACCTTTCGTAAGCTTTAATCTCAATTCATGTAACTCCCCACATTGTACAGTATTCTCAGATCTCATTAACTTGTTAGATTTTTGAAAATTATTTTTTAATACATCAGGACTTTTCTGTGAATTTACACATTCCATCTACTATGCTTAGAATGCCTTCTTCAACTTCTTTACTAAAAAGATAAAAATAAATTCCTCTATATGTCTTTCAAAAACCAGCTCAAATTATTCTTTCTGTTCAAAGTGTTTTGGTTAATGGTTGCTATGTAGGTAATAAGCTACACTAAAGCACAGCCACTTAAAACAACAAACACTTACTATCTCAGTCTCCATGGTCAGGAATATGCATGACACTTGCTAGTGGTTCTGACAGAGGGAACACACACACACAAACACACACACACACATAAAAACCCACAGGAAAAGTTCAGGCAGGTATGTTAGCTCTACCACACAAAGTCTTCATTAACCCTTCAGGTCACCACTCTGCCATCCCTGAGATGTGACCATTATCTTTATAGTCCAAGATGACCCTAGATCTCCAGCCTTCATATCTACATTCCAGAAAGTGTCTAAAAAAGAGCTATTGACTGATGAAAGCTCCTGAAAGCCATCACCTGCCTTTCTGATTACATTTCATTAGCCAGGACTTAGTCATGTGGCTGTATCTAGGCAAGAGAGGTTTGAGAGTAGAGTCTTTATTCTGTGTGTTCAGATACTCAGCCAAAAAGCAGGGGTCCTATTACTACGAGAGGAGAGGAACAATATATATTTGGAAATATCGTCAGCCTCTGTATTTACTAAAAGACAAAGGTCAGATAGAAACAGATTTAAGAGAAACTTCAGCCTAAAACATTTCTGAAATTTAGAATTGAGAGACCTGAAGACTACGGTTATTGGCATCAAGTCGCGATCATGGCCACGTGCTATAGAAAATGTCCACAAACTCTTGGTGCTAAGCTTTGGAGCTGCCCCAGTTCTTGACCTTCCATAATTTAACTGATCACTTGTTCCGTGGATTATAAAATGTATCTCAATATAAATCCAATAGATGATAATATTTTTCTTTTCCTTAAATTAACCAGAGTCATTTTCTGCTATTTACAACAAAAATAATCTCAACCAATCTATTTTAGGATATTCAGTCCAAAATCTTCACAGAGTCAAATGCATGTGCACATTCACACACAAAATCACATGAAATGATGGGAGTATTTCTTGAGAAATAAACAAGATAAACAAAGGTTTGGTTGTATAGTTTTTTAGCATTCATCTACCTCAACCAGCAAAAGGGCAGATCTAATAACAAGTGTCCCTATAAAAGAAACAACCTGGCAGAGGGTCTAAAATATCTAAGGACAATTCAGTTTAAATTTCAAATGTTTTAAATGCAAATGTTTTAATTTAATCAAATGTTTTAATTCCCCACTTACAACTCTGGAATGAATTGTTTTTCAGGATAAAGTTCTAACTCCATATCATGACACAGAAATCTTTCAACAAGCTGGCCTCTGCATTAATCTCCACTTCCATTTGTATTCATTAGTGTCATCTCTTAGTTAACACAACATTATTTATTGAGAGTTCACCATATGCCAGACACTGTGGTAGGAGCTAGATGTACAGTCAGGGATGATATTTAAAATATCTATTAACAGAAACTTCAATGGCATTACATGGACAACTTAGAATGGATGCCCGACCAATAGACACCGGCCATGAAGAAGCTTTACCAGTGTGTATGATCAGAATATCAACCTGGATAACAGCAATAAATATTACAAAGCCCCTACCTTTGATGAGTTTACATTTTTAATGGGAAGGGAGATAATCAATAAGACATTAAAAATTATTAAGATAATTAAAATTGAAATTAATATGTATTTAAGATTAATATTTATTTAATATTAATATTAAAAATTATTAAGATAATTTCAGGTGTATGAGTTTGAAGAAAATAAGACAGAATGTCATTTGACAAAGTGACATTTGAGTTGGGATCTGAATATATAAGGTGTAGAAAATTAAGCAGTGCCTCCCCACAAAAGGATATGTCCATGTTCTAATCCCCAAAACCTGTGAATGTGACCTTATTTGGAAAAATACCTTTAAAACTTCAAGGTAGAAAGTATTTTCTTAAATAAGACCCAAAAATCTAGAACTGTAAAGAAAAATATTTTGAAAATTCAACTACTTAAAATATTAGAAGATAATATTAAAATAGTAAAATGAAAAGGCTCTGAGTAGAAGAAATAATTTCCAATTCATATAACTGACAGAGTATCCAGAATATATAAAGAGCATCTACAAAACCAATATGAAAAAAAACATACAACAGATACAAAGTTTCAATTATGCAAGATGAGTAAGTTCTGGGTATCTAAGTGCAGCATGGTAACTGTAGTTAAGAATACTGTATCGTACACTTGAAATTTGCTAAGAAGCTATATCTTAAGTGTTCTTACCACAAAATTTTTTACAAAGGTAACTAGGTGAACTGATGGATATGTTAATTTGCTTGATTACGGTGAACATCTCACAAGGAATATGTATATCAAAACATCAAGTTGTGTATCTTAAATAAATATACATTTTATTTGTCAATTATATCTCAATAAAGCTTTAAAAAAAAAAGACAAACAACTAAATGGAAAAATGAGAAAAGGACCAGATCATTCACATAAACAAAAACTTAAATTGATAAATGTATGAAAAGATGTCCAACTTTGCCAATAATCATGGAAATGAAAATTAAAACTACAATGAGACACCATTTAAAATCTATAAGATTTGGGAGAGATTAAAAAGACTGATAATACCAAGTGCCTATAAAAATGTAGGGAACTGGGAACTCCAACAAACTATTGATAGGAGTTTAAGTTGATCCAAACACTTTGGAAAACAGTTTGGAAGTGTGCAAAAGATGTATTTACCATACAACCACAAAATTTCACTTCTAATTATATATCTTGGAGCAGTGGTTCTAGGATACATGTGTGATCTGGGGAACTCCGAAGGCTCCCTGAGACCCTTCTTTCATGGGGTCTACAAGATCAAAACTATTTCATACTATACTAAGATACTATTTGCTTTCCACATTCATTCTTTCACAGGTGTACAGTGAAGTTTTACAGATGCTACACGATATACATACGTGCGAAACACCGTCATCGAGAGAATGGTTACCCCTTAGGGGAAAGGAAATGGAATGGCACCAGAGCAGCAATCACATGTGCACTATTTTATCTCTTGAGCTGGGTGGTAGTTACACGTGTGCCCTTATTGTTCTTCATACATGTTTCCATACCTTATCATTCCATAATAAATAGAAGTCCAACACAGTTAAAAAGAATAGTGAATTTATCAAGCATTAGGAAAAAAAGACCACATGGAACTGATTCATTATCTTGTAACCTTGAGTAATGCTCATCATTAGCTTTTCATAATTCTTTTTTCTGGATCACATATTAAAGAGATAAAATCTCCTATTGTGTATTTATATAAACAAACTATATTTACCAGTCTCACATTATTATGTTGAAGCAACAATCCTGATAGTAATCACAAATTCTTCTGCAATAGCTTTTGACTTTTGGGGGGGCCAGAAAAACGAAAGGATTTTAGAGATAGTAGGTACCTTAGCCGAGAAAAAAAGCACAAAATCCTCGAATGAAGAGAGTTTCTAGCTTTGGCTTTCAAGCCATGCCTATTACTCACCAGCTGGGCCTGGGCAACTTATGCATCTGTGAACCTCCTTTATTCCTTCTTTGCAAAGTGACAATAATACTTCTTAGATAGGATTGTAAGTACAGAGGGTACCTGATGAGAGAAGATTCAAATTTTTTAAATTCAGAAATGGACTTTTAGGGTAGGTTTGTTCATCTCTTTCGGTTTTCCCCCCTTTGTTTTTTTGTTTTTTGTTTTTCAAAATATTAAGGGGTTACAAATGTTTTTCTTATATAGATACCTTATATAATGAAGGCTTAAGTGGGGCTTTCAATGTGCCTATCACCAGAATAGTGTTCACTGTACCCTACAGGTAAATTTTTGCCCCTCACCCTCTCCCACCTTCCCCCTTCTTGGTTTCTAATAATCTTTACATCTCTTTGTGCTCACGTGAGCCCATCAGTGAGCTCCGAATTACTAGTGAGAACATGTGGTGTGTAGTTTTCCATTCCTGAGATACTTCACTTAGGATAATGGTTTCCAATTCCATCCATGTTGCTGTAAGACAATATCTCATTCCTTTTTATGGCTGAGTAGTCCTCCAGGGTGTGTGTGTGTGTGTGTGTGTGTGTGTGTGTGTGTGTGTGTGTGTACATATACCACATTTTCTTTATCCATTCGTGAATTGAAGGGCACTTAGGTTGATTCCACAATTGCAATTCTTTGTGGGATTGAATGGTAAGTCTACTTTTATTTCTTTGAGGAATCTCCGTACTGTTTTCCGTAGAGGTTGTACTAACTTGAGTCCCATCAACAGTGTATATGTGTTCCTTTCTCTCTGCATCCATGCCAGCATCTATTGTTTTTTGACTTTTCAATAATGGCAATTTTGACAGGTGTATGGTGGTATCTCATTGTGGTTTTCATTTGCATTTCCCTGGTGATTAGTGATGTTGAGCATTTTTTCATATGTTTGCTGGACATTTGTCTGTCTTCTTTTGAAAAACATCTGTTCATGTCTTTTGCCCACTTTTTAATGGGGTTCTTTGCTTTTTTTCCTCCTGACTTGTTTGAATGATTTATAGATTGGATTCCATGGTTAATCAATACAATCCTCCTTTCTTTCCTTTGTAAACATCTTTAACTCCCTTGTAGTGGCCCAGGGAGGGGTCACAGTGGGGACTGTCCTTCCCAGGTGCATGCAACAAGGGGTGCATTCCCTAAAGAGAATTTAAAAACAATAAGGAAGCTGACTAAAAGTCCATCTACTTTCTATTATCACCATGTGCTGGCAATTTTTAAAATGTCAATCCTAAAATACTTCTCCTCTCCTGTGGCAGACCACTCCCGCTGCCCACCCTTTTGTATGCCGCTGCTCTTTCACACCTTCCTCTCTCTGCAGTACTCAGCAGATTGCTGACCCTGTTTAAATACAGCATCCTGCATACTTTGCATCTAACTCAAGAGCAGCTGAATGAAGAAAAACACAGAGCCCAACGCAGCGGCTCCTGCCTGTAATCCTAGCACTCTGGGAGGCAGAAGCAGGAGGATCCCTTGAGCTCAGGAGTTCAAGATCAGCCTGAGCAAGAGCGAGACCCTGTCTCTACTAAAACTAGAAAAAAAAATTAGCCAGGCATGGTGGCATACACCTGTAGTTCCAGCTAAGGCAAGAGGATAACTTGAGCCCAGGAGTTTGAGGTTGCTGTGAGCTAGGTTGAGCAACAGAGCGAGACTCTGTCTCAAAAGAAAGAAAGAAAGAACGATATCTCAGTAAAGGTAAATGCATGGGAAATTATCAAAAAAGAGAAACAAAGAAAAACATACAACCAAGCTAACAATTCCATTTTTACATTCATGAACTCAGACCTCAAATGGGCACCCAACACTGGGGGATTGCACTGTACCTTCCCCTCTGTTCACATCACATTTCACAACTTTTTCTGTCTTCTCAAATCTACAACACCCCTGGCCATCCCACTCACTACATGCTAATAACTTGTTTCATACTTCACTGGGCAAGTAGAAAGAATGCAATGGGAACTTCCTCATTTTCCCACCCTCAAATATGTATTTCCTACATGTAAATTCTACATTTCCTCCTCCTCTTCCAAGAGATCAGCTCTTCCTGCTCGTACATGATTCTCCACTTGTGACACCCAGAGCATCAACATTTGCAATAACAGTGACTCAGAATAATGCCATTTAGCAAACTCTCTCAATTTTTGGGAGGTAAAAACTTGGGACAATTTCATTAGGCTAAGTAGGTAACTGTGGGGTCCATAGGGATATCTGGAGATGGGAAAGAAAAAAACTGGGCAGCCACAGATTGTGAGATAGAGATTTAGAGTCATATTCACCTTATATTAAATAGTATGAGCAGTTTTCAAAATCTACCCTGGGTCATTTCACTTACATGCAGATCTCTAAAACACATAATAAATCTAATGAATAATAAACAAAGCACTTGAGGCCTGATAGATGCTGAGTAAACAGTTGCAATAGCACTGAGTACCTAGGGGCTACCCAACACTATGGAAGGTCCTGGAAGTTTATGAGAAGTTACAGAGCCTGGTTTACACACTCTCAGAGCTTACATTTCACTTGGACTGTAACTGGAATCCATATAAATTTGAACAGCAGCAAAATCAGAATGAAATTAAGTCCAAAAGCAAGTATTCCAACAGTAAATGTTGCAGGAGTTAAATGAAAAGGGCATTATTTTGAGCTGGGTAATATTGTTTTACATAAAAATTATTGAAGTCATGATAGCAATAGGCAATACAAATCTCAAACAACAAAAAAAAAATAATGTTAACCAACATGCCTAAAAAGAAAGTAGTGAGGGCCAGGCGCAGTAGCTCACGCCTGTAATCCTAGCACTCCGGGAGGCTGAGGCAGGAGGATCACTTGAGGTTAGGAGTTCAAGACTAGCCTGAACAAGAGAAAGACCCCATTTCCACAAAAAACAGAAAAATTACCCGGGCTTGGTGGCGCATGCCTATAGTCCTATCTACTCAGGAGGCTGAGGCAGGAGGATTGCTTGAGCTCAGGAGTTTGAGGTTGCTGTGAGCTATGATGATGCTACTGCACTCTACCCAGGCTGACAGAGCAAGACCCTGTCTCAAAAAAATAAAAAAGGAAAGTATTAAGAGCTGAGAAATTTAATGTTTTAATCTATTTTCTTTTCCCCTTAAAAACAATAATTTTCTGCTAGAAGTTTAATTAAAGTACCTACTGAAAAAGAGCAGGAGCATAGAGAAAATAAGATGGCCACTCACTGAGAATCCACAATGTCACATGTGCCTCAGTAAATTGCTCACTCTCTAGTGTCTCTGGAACTCAACCATATGGGACCAAAACTGAATCTCACCAATATCCCAGAGTGATAAAACTCAGAATTCGAATTTATGCAAAACAGACCTATAAGAAAGCAATGCTAGTGGATTGCTTCACACAGAGAAATGTAAATATCAGTTGAATAGGGGCGAAGGCCTAAACAGGACATTCTTTTTGGATACATGCTTCATGGAAACAAAATTTTCAAAAGAGCTTGGTGAGCTTAGGCTCAGAATGGGAGGCGGGGGCAGTTGATTTTATGATTCAATGTTTGATGGCATCGGGTCTAATGGCCTTAGGGGTCCATCTCCTTAATAAGGAGAGAGACATGAAATCGCCCCATAACTCACGTGGAACACCTGGAATGTGGTCTGGCTCACAGCAGGCATTCAATAAATATTTGTTGAATGAATGAAGGTTCCCATAAACAATGCTTACATAGATATTGCCAAACTTTGTCTTTAAAATTTTTTTTTAAATGTCATTATTCCAGTCAAATCTAAATGATATATTACTACCTTCAATCCTTTATAGTCAAGATTCTCTAGCTTGAAAGCCAGTTGTTCTCTCAAAGCAGGGTTTTTGAACCTCAGCACTACTGACACTGTGCGTGGATAGTTCTGTGTTGTGGGGGCGCTGTCCTCCGCACGACAGGGTGTTAAGCAGCGTCACCAGCCTCTCCCCCACCCGATGCCAGCAGCACACACATCCTCGCCTGTGTTTCCTCTTAATATTTACCTTCGCGATGCATGATCACATTTCATTTCATGGTTTTGACATAGTTCACTGCAATAAGACTAAATAAAAACAGGATTGGCTTGGGGTGGGTTAGGGTAGGATAAGAGAAGGGATTTGAGAAGGAAGAATAGATAAAAACAGGTAAGACAATCGAAAATATCTCCACAGACAAAAGGAAAAAAAAAAAAGCTCCAGAATTGCCAAATATTTTCAATCCAAATCGATCCAGTTGAGAACCAAAATCTATCTCAGTTGAGAACCAATTCTTTAAAGTGATATCTCTGCTTCGATCTTTTAAGTACAAATTTTAAAATTTAACCGAGACAAAGTCACTGTGAGTTCTTAGAGTCACACTGTCGTTTCTCCTAAGCCCCACCTTAACCCCCAGGTATTGCCAATATCACCAAACCATTACATAGACGCAGTACTACCAGCGGTGACCTCAAGGGAGAGGGAAAAGTAAATAATTAGGAGGCTGGGCACGGTGGCTCACGCCTGTTATCCTAGCACTCTGGGAGGCCAAAGCAGGTGGATCGCTTGAGGTCATGAATTTGAGACCAGCCTGAGCAAGAGCGAGACCCCGTGTCTACCAAAATTAGAAAGAAATTAGCCGGACAACTAAAAATATACATATAAAAATTAGCCGGGCATGGTGGCGCATGCCTGTAGTCCCAGCTACTCGGGAGGCTAAGGCAGGAGGATCACTTAAGCCCAGGAGTTCGAGGTTGCTGTGAGCTAGGATGATGCCACGACACTCTACCCTGGTCAACAGAGTGAGACTCTGCCTCGAAAAAAAAAAAAAAAAATTAGGAAAAAAAGAAAGCCCCTCACTTCCACCCCACCTTTATCCAAATAATACAAGGGCCTTTGGAGATACAGTGAAGGCAGGCAGTTGTTTTATAAATTGTGTCTTACCAGCATGCTTGGTCAGCTTTCAAGCATAAGCAGCAGAAAAGGAAAAAAAGCAGAAATCGAAATTCAAAGAGAAACATGAACAAGTTCGACCATAATGGCCACTGCTTCATAAGAAAGAGTGACATGATCAATGTGTTTTCTTTAAAACCCATCATGCTTCTCTTGCTTACATGCTCTTCCCTCCCAAACCCCGTTTTCCACCTCTTTTTATTTAGTCTTATTGCAGTGAACTATGAAACAAGACACTATCATGCATTGCAAAGGTAAATGTTAACGAGAAAGGCGGTGTGTGTTTTTCGTAGAATTGGTCCTTCTGCCTGAGTATTTGACCATTAACTGCTCTCTAACTATGAACATATTTAGAAACTCTTATTGGACCTTGCAGCTTTTCCGTGGTCGTACCTTCATTTAAATTCAGAAGCTATGAGTCTTCCCACTAGTCTTATCATGCAGAAGCTCGACCTTCCCATTCAGGTTGTCCCGCATCCATACCTGGTGTGTGGCACGTCTGGCATTGTTACAGCAAGTGTGACAGCGGCCGGCCGGAAGGAAGAACCGAGCGGCACACGGAGAATCGGAGAACCAGAGTTTATTCACTGGTGGGCTCAGAGGGGCCTCGCCACCAAATTCCGAGCCCCATCTACCCGATTTTTCCCACTTTTATTAAATTGGGGTGTTCTGGGGGGTCAGGTGGTTAACGCCTGCCAGGTAATAGGTGAGTTGATGTGTCAGATAATAGATTTAGTGTTATGCCGATGCCCCGGGTAGCAGATCCGTTGATGGGCCAGGTAACAGGTTAGTGTTATGCTGATGTGGGTCTTCCATGAGGGGTGGGGGTCTCAGGTGGCTGATGTGCCAAGTAACAGATGGGGGTTTTCCTTATCAAATTGATCACGCTCCCAGACCCTCATTTATCAGTGGCTTTCCTATTGACATCAACTTCATGAAATTCTGCATCTTTTGCAAAGTTTACTATTCTGCTTTGCATTACATTCACATTGTATAGAAGTGATTGTTAATCACCAAGACTAGTATTAAACAGGGAGGAGGTTTTGAGGGGAAAATGTATTCGCTTTCAGTTCATCGCTGAGTATTTTCCCGTTGTGACAGGTGTTGGATCCCTGTGCACTCCAAGCAGGAACTAAGATAACGAATGCTCCGGTATCAAAAACGCCCTGGAGCCTCCTCAAAAGGTTGTTGTGAGCATAAAACCGAGATTCTGTTCGGCACACAGCCAGCCTCAAATGGTTATGTCCTTGTGTTTTTAGAGATAAACGGCAATAAGCAGAAGCCCTTAGGCAGAAACAGAGAGAGACGAAAGATGAAGCCGACAGATGGTGGAGTGGGGAGAGATCACGAAGGCAGCGGAGAAAGAGGCGCTGACTCA
>CAUYSK010005711.1:0-12459 GCA_963575035.1 Avahi laniger | reverse complement strand
TCCAGTGGATACTTTACAATGGAGTAAATAAATAATTGTGGATAAATTAGGGATACCTTTGTATGTAAATATTGAGCACTTGTCAGGTTAGCCATAGGTCCCATTACTATAGCCACTGCCTCCAATTTTTGTCACATAATGACTGTGTAAACTTTTTTTTTTTTTTTTGAAACAGAGTCTCACTCTTTTGCCCTGACTAGAGTGCCGTGGCGTCATGCTAGCTCACAGCAACCTCAAACTCCTGGGCTCAAGCAATCCTTCTCCCGAGTAGCTGGGACACAGGCATGCGCCACCATGCCCGGCTAATTTTTTCTATATATTTTTAGTTGTCCAATTAATTTCTTTCTAATTTTAGTAGAGACGGGGTCTCGCTTTTGCTCAGGCTGGTTTTGAACTCCTGAGCTCAAACAATCCACTCGCCTCGGCCTCACAGAGAGCTAGGATTATAGGTGTGAGCCACCGCGCCTGGCCTGTGGAAAACTTTGAAGTACTATTTAGAAATTCTATTGAGGAATATGGAATTTCTGAAGTCTACATCCATTAGTGTTCTAAGGTCTGTTAATGCCATAATGCATAGTGGAGGTGGAAGCACAGGGTGGCTTGATTGTGGAGTAACTGTCTTGCAAAAAAGGGTTAAATGTAATGAATACAATGTTTTTCTCCTCTTATAGCACTGTATTTCCTATTCTCTGCTCATTATAGACTTATTAATGTTGATTCTACTAACTTCTGGGGCTCATATTCTTCTGGTTCTCATTTACATGGCTGTATATTCCTTTTTTCTTCCAAATTCATCCTTGTTTACCTTCCTTTTCTGCATATAGTGCCATAGGCACAAAATGGATCAGCATGGAAAGAATTGTTCTGTTACATTTTGTGATAGCATTTACCATGAGTATTGTCATTGTCTTATAAAGTTAATCAACAAATTTATATTGCATACTTTTATGTTAGATAACATGAAAGATACTAGAAAAATAGATATCTGCTTCTTTAAAAACTTACAATCTTATTAGATCTACTTTTGAAACAGTTAAAGAATAAAGTGCTATAGTGCTAACTTGTGTTATGAATAGATTATGTTTTTCAGGAAAGGAGAACTCACTGTGAACTTAAATTTAATGATCAAGGAAGTCTTATTGGAATAATTGAGAGTTAAGCGAGGCCAAAACAGTAACATGTCATTAATTTTAACCTAGTTTTGGAACTTATGAATATTAGGGATGACTTAAATTTACTAGTTCAGTATTTGGAATGCAAATTGGTAGTATAAACAATGTTGACTTGAGAGAAAATATTTTTACCAAGCAGCTGTGAGACTGTCTGGAGGTGACATGCTAATTTGATTTTTAAAAAATATTTTCTTAAGACTTAGTAAGCTAAGTTTGAGCATTCTAAGGTTGTAATTATTATGAATATTCTAAACATTTTTCAACATGCTTAAGTCAGATTTTTCAGTAGTTCAGACTCATCCACTACTCTTACTTTATCAAAATTGGTGATGAAGATATTTGTTTTGAGTATGTAGTTTACAAACCCAAAAAGGGAGCTGATATAAATATATTGTGTTGGAAATTAAGCCCCAAATGTTGATACAACAGCTAACCTGACTGAATAAAACAGAAAATGTGGTATAGTCTGCAGATTTTTAAAAAAAAATGTTTCTGTATTGCTGAGACTTCTCTAGCCAAAAAAAGTTCTTGTGTAATAAATAAATACAAACATTAATTTGCATCCTGTTTTAGGTAAAACAGTGCTTTACTTTAAGGCTAACCCTGGATACTGCTCTGGAAAGTCATATCTTGGCTTTCTACTTTTTAATGTATCAAAATTTTTTGTTCCTCACTGGAGTTCCTCACCCTTTGTTCATTCCATTCATTCCACCGAGGTTGGACTCCCTAACCCAATGGCATCCCCTTGTTATGTGTCCATAGCTCCTACTTCTACCTTAAGTTCTGTTGGTTACTTGGGCAATGTATGTATTTTAAATTATATTTCCAAATATCCCTAATTGATTTTTTCTTTTATATTTTAGGGTCATTTTTGTGGCTTTCCATGATGTCTCAAAACATGGGTGATGATAACCTCAGTAACTTAGAAACTAATGAAGCAGAAATTGAACCAGAAGACATGAGAGAAAAGTTCTTCAGAAGCTTAGCAGTATTACTGGAAAACAAAAGTAATAATACTAAGATATTTTCTAAAGCAAAGTATTGTCAATTGATAAGGGAAGTGAAAGAGGCTAAAGCTAAGGCAAAAAAGGAATCAGTTGACTACCGTCGCTTGGCTAGGTTTGATGTGATCCTTGTGCAAGGAACTGAGAAGCTGATTGAGGCTATAAATGGAGAAACAGATAAAATACGGTATTACTTACACAGTGAGGACTTATTTGACATTCTGCATGATACACATCTCAGCATTGGACATGGTGGGCGTACCCGCATGGAAAAAGAGTTACAAGCAAAATACAAGAACATCACAAAAGAAGTTATAATGCTATACCTGACACTCTGTAAACCATGCCAACAGAAAAATTCAAAACTCAAGAAAGTTCTAACATCAAAACCAATTAAGGAAGTTAATTCAAGATGCCAAGTAGATCTTATAGACATGCAATTGAATCCTGATGGGGAGTATAAATTTATTATGCATTATCAAGACCTTCATACAAAATTAAGTTTTTTGCGGTCATTAAAATCTAAAAGGCCTAAGGAAGTTGCACATGCTCTTTTAGATATTTTTACAATTATTGGAGCCCCTAGCGTCCTGCAGTCTGACAATGGAAGGGAATTTTCAAGTCAGATTGTCAGTGAACTCAGTAATATTTGGCCAGAATTGAAAATTGTCCATGGGAAGCCTCGGACCTGCCAAAACCAAAGTTCTACAGAACAAACTAATGAGGATATAAAAAAGAGTATTTTTTCCTGGATGCAAACTAATAACTCTTCACACTGGGCTGAATTTTTGTGGTTCATTCAGATGACCCAAAACCAGCCCTATCACAGAGGGATGCAGCAAACTCCATGTGAAGGTACATTTGGCTCTGAAGCTAAACTGGGTCTGTCCCACTCTCAGTTAACTGAAGAACTTGTTGCCAGCCTGCACTCGGAAAATGAATTAGATCAAGCTGACAAAGAGTTAGAAAATAGTCTCAGAGTCCAGGATGAAGAAAACATTGAGACAGGAACAGAGAGTAGTGATATTGAAGAGAATCTTTCTATTACTCCTAAGGTGGCTGAAAAAAACTCTCCTGAGAGGAGACTGAGATTTTTATCCTGTGTAGTTTGTGAAAAAGAATGCACAGGTGTTAATAGTTGTATATCATGTGATGGAAATGTCCATGCAATATGTGGAGTGCCATCTCAACATGAGACTAAAGGCTGTGGTCACCAGATAACTTGTAGTCTTTGTTACAAAACCAGTACAATGAAAAGGAAACATGACGGATTTCGAAGAAGTTTGCCTGTTCAACCTTCCAAAATGCTAAAGCCATCAGAGACACCCTTTTCACGAGACAAAGTAGGGGACTGGGTAAGTTTGAGTATCCGCTCTAGATTAATGCAGGGGAAGGGTCTCATTACACTTTACTGGGATCATTATGAATAAGAATTATTTAACAAGCTATACAAAAGCACATTTTGACCACGTTGGATATATTTTTCCCATAGAAAAGCTAATTACTTTTAATGCGTCCCCCTCTTTTTTTTTTAAGTTGGAAGTTATAACTTTGAATGCTGCTTTATTTATTGTTTTGGGATGATGAACAATATCTCCTTTACTCCTTTCTGATGTCAGGCATTTCTTAGGGAACTGAGAGAGGCAAGATTGAGGTGATAAATAGTATGTATGATGGTATGTTTCTACAGAAGTATGAATTTGGGAACAGACAAATTTAATGTCACTTTGTTTGAACTGCATGTGAGCTTGAGTGGGGAGGCAAGCTAAGAAAGGATATTTCGAGTCAAGTGAAGAAGTATTTAGGAGGGGTGAGAATGATAAATTTAGTTGGAAGATAATGGGTTAGTATTGAGAAAGAGTTCAGTTTTAGAATTTTAATGGAAAGTATGAGATAAGACCAAAAATGATTAAATCCGTAGGCTTTATGAGGTAATGGCTAATGTTTTGAAATACAGAGGTTGCACATGGTTTAGGCCAGCAGTACTCAAAGTGTGATCTGTAGACCAGTGCTGGTCTGAAAACTATTTTTTATCATTCCATAATTAGTTAAGTATAAAAATTAAGAGAAGTATTCAGAAACATTTGTAACAACAATTTGACATTGCTGCAACAGCTAAGCATATGATTAATGGGCTCATCTTACTGAATATATTAATTGACCCATTGGGTGCTGTTAAATTTTCAAGGTGAGTCACATGTGGGAGTTGCAAATGCAGTAGGTTAACATTACAGTGTGTGGTATTTCATGCTTAGTTTATCAGCTATAATCCAAAGATACATAAAACTGAGAAAATGTAAGCATTTATTTATTTTTATAACTTTTAAAGTAATCTTTTATTTTTAAGTCTAGTTTTTAATTTGTGGTTTAACATTAACTAAAGGAGGGAAGTAAAATTTGTATTATTTGTTTTTAATCCTAATTTGCAGAGGACGAAACAAGCTTCACTGGACTTTTTTGTCAAGAAAAGACATGAATACAGAAGTAGTAATAAAAGAAATGGTAATAAAAGAAGACATCCTGAAGAAGGGAGAACCAAAAGAGTTCATACTAGTTTTACTCGGAAATATGACCCTTCATATATTGAGTTTGGTTTTGTGGCTGTAATTGATGGTGAAACACTAAAACCACAGTGTATCATCTGTGGAGATGTACTGGCTAATGAAGCAATGAAACCATCAAAACTTAAGCGACATTTATATTCAAAACATAAAGAAATAAGTTCACAACCAAAAGAATTCTTTGAAAGAAAAAGTAGTGAGTTAAAAAGTCGACCAAAACAGGTATTCAACGTTTCTCATATAAATATTAGTGCTTTGCGGGCTTCATATAAAGTAGCACTTCCAGTTGCTAAATCTAAAACACCTTACACAATTGCCGAGACACTAGTGAAAGACTGCATCAAAGAAGTTTGCTTGGAAATGTTGGGTGAATCTGCAGCAAAGAAAGTAGCTCAAGTACCACTTTCCAATGATACCATAGCTCGACGTATTCAGGAACTGGCTAATGATATGGAAGACCAACTCATTGAACAAATAAAGTTAGCAAGGTATTTTTCATTGCAACTTGATGAATGCCGAGATATTGCTAACATGATAATTCTTTTAGTCTATGTGAGGTTTGAACACAATGATGATATAAAGGAAGAATTCTTTTTTTCAGCCTCTTTGCCTACAAACACAACTAGCTCAGAACTATATGAAGCTGTAAAGAATTATATTGTTAACAAATGTGGTTTGGAATTTAAGTTCTGTGTAGGAGTATGTTCTGATGGTGCAGCTTCAATGACAGGAAAACATTCTGAAGTGGTTACCCAGATTAAGGAACTTGCACCAGAATGTAAAACAACACATTGCTTCATTCATCGAGAAAGTCTTGCCATGAAAAAAATATCAGCTGAACTAAATAGTGTGCTTACTGACATAGTAAAAATTGTAAATTATGTAAAATCTAATGCATTAAATTCAAGACTATTCTCTTTGTTATGTGACAATATGGAAGCTGATCATAAGCAACTGTTATTGCATGCAGAGATACGGTGGTTATCACGGGGGAAAGTTCTGTCAAGAATGTTTGAAATACGAAATGAACTGTTAGTGTTTCTGCAAGGCAAGAAACCTTCTTGGTCCCAACTTTTTAAAGATGTAAATTGGACAGCCAGACTTGCTTATTTGTCTGATATCTTCAGTATTTTTAATGATCTCAATGCTTCTATGCAAGGAAAGAATGCAACATGTTTTTCAATGGCTGATAAGATTGAAGGACAGAAACAAAAGTTAGAAACTTGGAAAAATAGAATTTCTACAGATTGTTATGACATGTTCCATAATTTAACAACAATTATCAATGAAGTAGGGAGTGATCTTGATATTGTATATCTGCAAAAAGTTATCAGTGAACATCTTACAAATTTGTTAGAATGTTTTGAATTTTATTTTCCATCAAAAGAAGATCCACGCGTAGGAAATTCATGGATCCAAAATCCATTTCTTTCATCAAAAGGTAATTTAAATTTAACTGTAACTCTACAGGCTAAGTTGTTGAAGCTGGCTACTGATGAAGGATTGAAAATAAATTTTGAAAATACAGCATCACTTCCTTCATTTTGGATAAAAGTTAAACATGAATATCCTGAGCTTTCAGAGATTGCTTTAAAATCTCTTCTTCCATTCCCCTCAACGTACCTGTGTGAGACTGGGTTCTCTACGTTAAGTGTCATTAAAACAAAACATAGAAACAGTTTAAATATACATTATCCCCTGAGAGTAGCATTATCATCAATTCAACCTAGATTAGACAAATTGACAAGCAAGAAACAAGCTCACTTATCACATTAAAAAATTTAAATATTGATATATAAGTTCATTCAAAGTATCCATATAGGCATTTAGTGTGAGGAATTTATTATTTCACTTTAAACTTTCTGTTTTGTCACACTTATGGAAGCATGAAAAGTTATGAGTAAAGTAGCAATTTTCTAAATTGCCTATATGTACACTTTCAGTGAAAAATGTGTACAATTTTTATAATTCTTTTATTTTTCTTGTTATATTTGTTATACTTATTAAAATATCTTAAATCTGTTAATTCTAATACTAAAAAATTTGGTCTTGTATTTTGTATGTCTTTTTTTATTTTTGTATTTCATTAGCATGTTAAGATTGTAGGACAACTTCAGGAGGGAGAACGATTTCTCTGAAATGCAGACTAGGTCAACGAATCTAGGAAGGGAAGGGAATCAGTAAGGTCAGTAAGATATTAAGTTTGTTAGGCTGATCTAGGGTGGTTAAATTGGAAGTTGATGTTAAGTTTGGTAGATGCATGTTCAAACAGAGTGTGTAAGTGGGTGAAGTGGAGAGTAACACTTACCTTGTAATGGTTTTAGGGTTTTGGATTCATATTGATAAATTCTGATGTCATAAGGATTGGGGATTGGGCCATAGTGACAAGTTTATGTTAGAAGATTTTTAGACCTTGCTAGAGCTGCTTGCCTTTAAGGTGCTCTGGAACACAGTCAGGTATTACTGGCACCTCAAGCAGACTTAACAACTTCTATTGTTATTTGGAGATGATTCAGAAAAATGCCACACATACTTCTTTTTGTGTCAGTGTGCTCACTTAGAATGACTGAAAACAAACTATTAACACAGGGCAGGTTCTTTAGGATAAAAACACACAGAATCCTTGAGGAAAAGGACAGTCTTTTCCTAGACAGGGAGCAACTTACAGCAAGTGCTTCTTTTCCAAGAAATGTAACATTCAAAGTTGAAGAAAGGAAAAATATTTAGTGACACAAAATAGCACTAATAATTTAGCCTATTGGTAAAAAAGTTCCAAAGATCCCAAAAACCTTTTAAAGTAAAGGAAACATTCATATTTAGTCCTGAAATCTCGGTTAAGTTGTATTTTATTGTGTATTTGTTTTAATAAATCTTACACCTTTTAAAAAGAAAAAAAACACTAGTAGTTGTAGATAGATTTAGTAGAAAGTAGTTTAATTCTTCCTGCCCAAAACTGATGTGCCCTCTCTCCTATCTGACCATATTGTGGAACTAAGGGATTTAAAAATGTTTATTTTACCATTTATTTTATTGATTGAATATTGTGTTTGCAATTTTTTAATTTTAAAAGACAACATGTAGTGATTTTATATTTATTTCTGTAAATCCTAAAGTGATCTGGAAGAAAATAAACTGAAAGGAAATTAAGAGTACATTTTAAAAGAGAACTAAATTCCTTATTTTCTATGTGAGATAAAGTCTTGGATGTCTCAGGTTGGTGCAAAGCCTTCTCTGATACTTGAATTATATGCCTGCCTATTTTATCTGCAAATGATTCCGTGCCATGAGGCTAAATGCTCTACCTTTTGAAGATGTATGAATATTTGTCTTTCCTCCTTTCCCTCCCTGTTTGTTTTATTGTCTTACTGAACATTCTTTTTTTAATGAAACAGCTTTATTGAGATCTGTATTGAGATCATGAAATCTCATTGTATATTCTTAACATTCTTAACATGAGTTTGATGCTAGTGATTCTGTAGATAGCTGATTTTTCTCTTCCTATTTTCTGCTTGTTTTGCAGTGAGTTCACGTGTCTATAAACGTGTATGAATATACTTACTGCAAAAGGTATATTTGTTGTACTTATGACTATTGTATGCAGTACTGTTTGTTTTCATCTATCATGTATATGTGTGTTTTTTCAAAAAATTGTATTTATGTATAACAAGAAGTTGTGCTGAACTTTTTCTATTACCCCAACGGCAACTAGGGAGGGGTCAAAGATGGATCAAGGAAATGCTAAGTACGTCATATTCTAAAGAAAGCTCACATAGCACCCAGACATGACTTGAAGAATGAATGATTAAGAAGTGGTAGAATTGGCTCCCAACATTGTGCTTTCTACCCAGAGAATCACTGATAGTGATTGGAGATGCCTTCAGGAAGGGAAGACTCGAATTTTATTTTCAGATTAGGTGTTAATTTAGGCAACAAACTTATTCACCTTTTCTCTGACTACCTGTTTGTCATGAGGGTGGAGGTGAAAGGGAGAAGTTAGACTTGCAGCAGCTCAGTCTGCAGTCCCACAATTTGGGGTGGCAAAGATATGTAAGTTCCCTGTGGGTAGGTGACACCAAGGAATGTAATTAAGTCTGAGCCCTTAGCTAGTGTCTCACTTAGGAAAACTGTCCGCCATCCAGGAGAACTCTCCAACAAAGGATGTGGGCATTTATACCTGTAGGCAGCTGAAGGAGATAAAAGAAGTTAAACTACCTCTCCATGTATTTGTGGGTAAGGCCCCCCCAAATGTCTTGAAGAATTCTCACATGTTCCCCATGACAAAGGTAGAATTTTAGGGCTTGGTCAGAGGACAAGTTACCAATTTACACTTCCAGTTTGTGTGTGTACACATTTTGAAGTCCTTGGGCTAACCCTGGCCTTCTAGCAAGGCTTACTGTCATGAATATGTCTGAGCTGGGGGAAGCGGAATAGAAGAGGAAGTTGCAGCTGTGGGACCAGGTGGCCCGTACAACTTTATACCCAGACCCTCTCTGCTGCCCAAGCCACCTGGGTCGAAGACCTCTTCTCCCTCAGCTCTGGTGGTGAAAAGCTTGAGAAAGAACCAAAGTGAGAAGAAAAGGCAGGGTGGGGCTTTTATAGCAGAGGAAGGAGGATAGAGATTACTTGAATGGTGTTAGTGGTGCAAACTGGGCCTTTGGAGACCCCCATTCTGGATTGGCTGGCTCCTTAGATATTTCAAACACTGAAAAGAATCTTGAGTCAGGTGCTAAAGAGGATCCCTGTTATAGTCTCCTTCTTTGATGTGGTTGTGTACTTTCTGCAGTGAATCTCTCCTATATAATAACTTCCTGAATTTCTTTTTCAGTGTTCACCAAGCAAAGATTGTGAAAGTTCCAAACATTATACAATTAGAAATTATCATGATCAGGAAATAAGACATTTATTTACCGGTTCAATGAACATACTATGTGCTTTGTATTCTGATATGTGTGTGTTAAATTGAGTTTACAATCAATTTGTTATTATGATTGATAGAGTTATACTTGTCTTAATCAGTCAAACCTTGAGCTCATTAAAAACATAAAAACGGAAAGAGCATGAGGCTGTTATGGATTATATGACTTTTAAGAGTTTGCAATTATGCTGAAAGAATATATATATATTTTTTTTATTTTAAAGATTTAAATGCAGTTTAGACTGGGTGTGGAGGCTCATGCTTGTAATTCCAGCACTTTGGGAAGTTGAGACAGGAAGATTGCTTGAGGCTAGGAGCTCAAGACCATCCTGGATAACATAGTGACACCCAGTCTCTACAAAAAATGTTCCAAAAAATTAGCCAGAAGTGGTGGCGCATGCCTGTAGTCCTTGCTTCTCGATAGACAGAGGCCACAGGATCTCTTGAGCCCAGGAATTGGAAGCTGCAATGAACTATGATTGTGCTACTGCACTCCAGCCTGGGAGACAGAGTGAGACCTTGTCTCTTAAAATAAATAAATAAAATAAAATAAGTTTGCAAATTAATTTCTGTTTGAAATCCTGGGAGTTCAAATTTTTCAAATTGCCATTTACCTATTTAAAAAACCTTCTCCCAGTTAACTTGAGAAACCAAAAGTGAACTCAGAGCAACAGGACCACAGAGGAATGCAGGGTGATATATGACGGAAAAAGATGGCTAGAAGTGAGGATCACAGGTGAACAGAAGCTAGTTCCTAAAGATGAACCAACGTGAGCAGTTTAGCCTTAATCCTGGAGGAACTGGGAAGTCACTAAAGGGTTGATAAGTAGAAGTTGACTGGAATTACATTTTAGCAAAATTTTTCTGGCTAGAATGTGAAAAATGGATTGGAGTGCTGGAGGCAAGGACCCCAAGAAGAATTTTGTAATGAAATAGATTAATGGTAATGGTGTGAACTAGGGAAATGGTAGTAGGGATTAAATAGAATGTACAGTTTCGAAAGGCTTCATATTATAAAGGTGCCAGTTTGCAATTTTATTGGAAATACTAATAGAGGTTTCATACAATGTTATATCTGTGTCTAAAATAAAAGCAAAGGGTTAATATTTACTAAGCGACATTTAAAAAGAAAAACAGGACTGGGCACATTGGCTCACACCTGTAATCCCAGCACTTTGGGGAGATTGAGTTGGGAGGATCCCTTGAGCCCAGGAGCTGGAGGCTGCAATGAGCTATATTCCTGACTTCACTGCATTCTGAGTGACAGAGCAAGATCCTGTCTCAGAAAAAGAGAAAAAGGAAAAAACAGGTGAGAACACTTGTACTGGACATCAGAATTTATTATAAAGCTATAATGTTTAAGACTCAGTGGTGTTAAGACAGCAATAGACAAATCATTGGGTCAGAATAGGGACCCCAGGAACAATCCTGTGGATATATGGAAACTTGGTATATAACAGAAATTTGCTGCTCAGGGGGAAAAGAAAAAATTGATTATCCCATTTGGAAGAAAATGAAATTGGATTCCTGCATTCTAAATATTTTAAAGACTTAAATGTGAAAAGCACAGTTATAAAACTTTTTAAAGAAAAAACGGGAGAATACATTTTTTAACCTGAAGAAGGAAATGATATCTTACAAATGCAAAGATACAAACCATAAAAAAGAAATAAATCTAGCTAATTTAAATTAACTTCTGTTTAGCATAAGACACCAAAAAATATGAAAACACTAAACAAAACTGGAGTATATATCTGCAACACATACTTGACAAAGGATTATTATACAGAATATAAAGAATTACTTTAAATCAATCAGAAAAAGATAAGCAGCTAAATGGAAAAATTAACAAAATAGGTGCTTCAAAGAAGAAAAAACCTGAATGGCCAACAAACATATAAAAAGATATTTCAAAATCATTTGAAATCATAGACATACATTTTTAAATTATAATGAAGTTCAGTTTTACACCCAGCAGACTGGCCCAAATTAAAGTTTCAGGTTTTGGCAAGAATGTGGATCAACTAGAGCTCCCACACTGTGAATTTTATGTACATGTTGGTGCAACCATTTTGGGAAACAATATGACATTATTAGTAAGGTTGAAGATGTGCATGCCCTGCAGTCTTACAAACCCACTCTTATTTACATGCCAATGATCTTGAGGAGCCATGTCTTTGAATGACATCAATGCTTATAAAAACCGAAACTGGAAACAATTCAAATGTCTATTCATAAGAGTGAGTGAATAATTTGTACCATATTTATTCAACAACTAGTATACAGTAGTAAAAATGAGTGATCACCAAGATAATTTTAGGGGGTAATGAAATGTTCTATATCTTGATTGTGGTAGTGGGTGTATATATACATATATATTCACAAATATATATGTCAAAAATCATCAAACTATATAGTTAAAATGGGTACATTTATTGTATGTAAATTATACCTTAATAAAGTTGACTTTAAAAATGAGTGACCTGGCCGGGCGCGGTGGCTCACGCCTGTAATCCTAGCACTCTGGGAGGCTGAGGCAGACGGATCGTTTGAGCTCAGGAGTTGGAAACCAGCCTGAGCAAGAGCGAGACCGGGTCTCTACTAAAAATACAAAGAAATTAATCGGACAACTAAAAATATATAGAAAAAATTAGCTGGGCATGGTAGCGCATGCCTGTAGTCCCAGCTACTTGGGAGGCTGAGGCAGAAGGATCGCTTGAGCCCAGGAGTTTGAGGTTGCTGTGAGCTAGGCTGACGCCACGGCACTCTAGCCCGGGCAAAAAGAGTGAGACTCTGTCTCAAAAAAA
>CAUYSK010005709.1:0-20495 GCA_963575035.1 Avahi laniger | reverse complement strand
GTTCTCCCTGTATAAGTCTCTTACATCTTTCGTTAAATATATTCCTAGATATTTAATTTTCTTTGAGGCTATTGTAAAAGGAATTGCGTTTTTGATTTGATCTTCGGCTTGACTGTTGGCATAAATGAATGCCTCAGAGTTGTGTGTATTGATTTTGTATCCTGAGACTTTGCTGAATTCATTTATCAGTTCTAGGAGTCTCTTAAATGAATCCTTGGGGTTTTCTAGGTATAATATCATATCATCAGCAAAGAGCGAGAGTTTAATCTCATCTGTCCCCATTTGGACACCCTTAATATCCCTCTCTTGCCTAATTGCTGTGGCAAGGATTTCGAGCACTATGTTGAATGGAAGTGGAGATAGAGGGCAGCCTTGTCTGGTTCCAGTTCTAAGTGCGAATGGCTAGTTTCTTAATGTGGCAATTTAGGTTATTGATTTTAGATTTCTTCTTTTCTAATTTATGCATTCGATGTTATAAATTTTGTTTTAAATACTCCTTTTGCTGCAGCCCATAAATTTTGATAAATTGTGTTTTCATTTTTATTTAGTGCAAAATACTTTTAAATTTCTCTTGAGATTTCTTCTTTGACCCATATGCAATATATAAGTGTGTTATTTAATCATTGAAACATTTTCAAGAAAGATTATTCTGTTATCAATTTGTTATTTGATTCCATTGTTGTCTGAGGATAGACACTATATGATTTATATTTTAAAAATTTCTTAAGGTGTGTATCATGGCCCAGGACTGGTGGATCTTGGTGAATGTACCATGTGAGCTTGAGAATAATGTATATTCTGCTGTTGTAAGATGAAGTAGTCTATAGATGTCTATTATATTCAGGTGATAGTTGATGGTGGTGTTATTGAGTTCCACCATGTCCTTATTAACTGTCTGCTCACTTTATCTGTTCATTCCTGAAAAAGGGGTGTTGAAGTCTCCAACTATAATGATGTATTAATCTATTTCCCTTTGGAGTTTTATTAGTTCTTACCTCACATAATTTGATGTTATTTTTTTAGGCACATACACATTAAAGTTTACATCTTCTTGAAAAATTGATCCCTTTATCATTATGAAATGTTCTTTTTTATCACTGATAAATTCCTTTGCTTTGATGTATCTTCTGTGTGATCTGGATATAGATATTCTTGCTCTCTATTGATTAGTGTTAACATGGTATATTTTTCTCCTCCATCCATTTACTTTTAATCTATATGTGCTTTTATATTTAAAGTGGGTGTCTTGTAAACAACATAATTTATGCCTTTCTTTTATCTTCTCTGATTATCTCTATTTTTCAATTGGTGCATTTAGACCATTGACTGTTTTTTTCTATTTTGTTTTTTGGTTTTTTTGTTTTGTTTTTTTGAGGTGGTTTCTCACTCTGTTACCAAGCTGGAGTGCAGTGCTGTCAACATAGCTCACTACAACTTCCAATTTCTGGGCTCAAGCCATCCTCCTGTCTTAGTCTCCTAAGTAGCTAGAACTATAGCCTGATTAATTTTTGTATTTTTCTGTGGAGACAGGGTTTCACTATGTTACTCAGGCTGGTCTCCAACTGCTGGGCTTAAGTGATCCTTCTTCCTCAGTCTCCCAAAGTGCTAGGATTACAGGTACCGCACTCAACCTAGCCCAATGATGTTTAAGATGATTTTTGATATATTTGAATTGATATTTACCAAATTTGTCACTGTTTTCTATTTATTGTCCTTCTTCTTTATTACTATTTTGTATTCCATTTTTTCCATCTTTTGTGCTTTTAAATTAGCATTTTAATAGAGCGATCATAATCCCACTGAATAGGATATGAAAATTGTGCCTGGCACATGGTATAAACACATTATGGTACCTGTTCTTACCATAATAACTAGAGTGCATTATATTGGACCTCTTATATGTGGTGGAGTAGCAATTTATCCTTGATAAAATAAATACTTACTGGTTGGGCATGGTGGCTCATGCCTGTAATCCCAGCACTTTACAGGGACAAAGTGGGAGTATTGTTTGAGGTCAGGATTTCAGGACAAGCCTGGGCAACATAGCAAGATCCCATCTGTACAAAAAAATTTAAAAATTAAAAAAATTAACTGGGTGTATTGATGTGCACTTGTAGTACCAGCTACTGAGGAGGCTGAGACAAGAGATTACCTGATCCCAGGCGTTCAAAGCTGAAGTAAGCTATGATTGTTCCACCGTACTCTAGCCTAGGTAATAAAGTGAGATCCTGTCTCTCTATAAAAAAAAATGACTAAATAAATAAATAAATAACTATAAATAAATACTTATTAAATTCATTTTACTTGACACTGTTCGTTATGCTTCTGCTAATACCACCATCTATGGGCTTAGTAAACACCTTACATTATTAAGGTAAAATAGTATCTGTGCTTTAAAATAGAGATTAGTGTATTAGTGAATTCATTGCTTCCTGATACCTCCACACTGAATGCGAGAAGTTAATGGATGTCCTAAGCACACATTCAGACAGGACTTAATAACAAGACACACAAATTCCATGAAAATACAGATTTTGGTTATGAGGCACACTAAAGAATCTCTCAATCAACTGAACTGATGTTTATAAGGAAAAATATGAATTGGATAGTAAAGTAGGAAAGTTATAATGCTACTTTTAACTTATTGATCAGTTTTAGAAAGAGGAATGTGGCCTCTAAATAATTTCCATTTTTTTCATTCTTTCTTTTCTAACATTAACTGCAAACAGATTTGGTAGTATTAGCCTTTAAGATTTTGGTTAAAGGTTGTCACATACAGATGAAGAGTTCCTGGACATGGATGCAGCTACTGATGGGAACCTTGCATATCCCTCTTTGAGGAGCAGGTGGGTCATGTCCCATTATCCGAGTCATTTAGGCTAGAACCTACTTTTGGATATATAAAAAAGAAGAAGAATTACATATATAATTATTTAGAGGTCAAAACAGTAATGTGCAGCATTGACTTTTATTTGATTTTTGTCTTACTAGAACATAACTAGCTTTCAATTTTCAATAGTCTCAAGTTGTATGAATTTGGAGAAAAGCAGGGCTCTAGCTTCTACTATAAAAGCGAAAGGGGGCCAGAACTGTCTTTTGGCTACTGTGAGCTCAAGCATTGGACTGTGGCTCAGTCAACCAGTGGCTCCCAATAGACTTTGGCGCTATTGTTAGTGAAAAAAAGTCTTAGGACATTTCACAGAGATATTATTTATTGAGGGGTGTGAGCATCCTCTGGATGACAGACCACTCAGTAGAACAATATCAATGACATAACCTTCATCAGACTGTTCCTAGGTTGTAAAGATGGGCATATTTTTGGCTGTCTGGCTTCACTTGGTTTCTTTCCGTAGTCTCAGCCTACTTCTCCAAGATTCCCCTGCTGATTCTTGAGCTATCTAATATTGTTGTATTGAGTTGCCTTTCTGCTTAAGTTAACCACAGTAAAACTATTGCATGGAATATAGCCAATGAAGAGTCTGGCACCTGGTAAGCATGCTGTAAGTGATAGTTCTTATTCCATTCTTTCTATTTCCCTTTGAAACTATGAAAATTACATATAGCTCTGTTAACAATAACATATTCAGTTAAGGTAACACTAGCAACTAGAACAAAAAAAGTACAAAAACGTATAATTGCCAATATATGATATTTTATTTGTAAATCGCATATAATTCAAAATGGTTGTTTTTGATACACAGCTCTTCCCTAATGAGTGACTGAAGGACCCAAAATTCTTCTGTGTTTTAGCTCTGCCAAATTTAACACATGGTTTTAAGGGTGCTGAGCTTGTCTACATAAGCTGCTGGAATGTGACAAAACACAGAGTATCCCGTATGGGAAGTTTCCATGACCCAGAAATACTGCATGTCACTTCTGCTTCCATTCTGTTTTCTGGAACTCAGTGACATGACCACACAAAAATGCAAGGCTAGTTGAAAAATGCTTCTATTCAATGCCTTAAAGGTAGAAAAACAGATTTGATGAAGAGCTAATATATCTCTGTACAAATAATAATCATCCTTTTATAGTTTCTAAGAACCAGTAATATACTAAGCAGTTTATATAATCTAACTCATTAAATTATCATAACAACAATGAGAAATAGACAATATTTGGCCTACTTTATACATGATGTAATTTAGGTTTAGAGAATTTAATTTGTTTAAGGTTGCATAGCTTTGTATCAGGAGAACAGACAAATGTTAATAGATCATTCTGCCTGAAAAACTGATGCTTGCTACACTGAAACACTTCCTTTTACTTTCCATCAAAACTATGACATCAATCATATAAAACATGTTTAAAACAAGACCATAATTGAATCAGTATTATTTTCGACCTAAACCTCTTTACCAATAGTCACATGTGAAACATCCAAATAATATATTTCTTTCTAAACTTTACAAAAAGTAATTAATTAGACCGGAAACACATAAACTGTCAGATGTTTGCATGGATGTACATCTCCTATTTTTGTTACATTATTTTCAACATTTGAGTTACTCCATAGGCAAAAGCATTTAATGTATACCACTTAAAAATCTTATATTTAGTTTTAGGTCTAAAAATTAATTGTTTATTTTTTGGCAAATTTACAAAAGAGCATCAGGAAAATCCTGATGATTTACATTGTAATATTTCATGGGATAAAAGTACAAGTACAAAGATATAATGTGATCAGCCCTGTGTATCCATGGGTTCCACATCTGTGGATTCAACTCTCTGCAAATCAAAAATATTTGAGAAAAATATTTTTCAGGTATACTGAACATGTGAAGGCTTTTGTTGTTGTTTTTATTTCTGAATCAATGCAGTATATATACTGACACGGCATTTACATTGTATCAGTATTATAAGTAATCTAGAGATGATTTAAAATATGCGGTAGGATTGCATAGGTTATATGCAAATATTACACCATTTTGTACCAGAGACTTGAGCATCTGCAGATTTTGGTATCCGAGGGAGGAACTGGAACCAATTTCAAAGGGATACTGAAGGACTGTATATACTTCTTTGTAATCTCCCACCAAGACTAGGCCATTTGCTTGAGCAAACAGCTTTTCATAGGAAGTTATTTAATAGTGTATGGAGTCAATTCCTTAGCATATAGAAAATAAAGTGTTTTTTTTTCACTTACTGGATAACTATAAAATTTATTTTTCCCTGTTTTGACAAAGAAAGATGAGTACATCTTTCTCATCCCAAATGAGAAACATGGTAAAATAAAAAGGATTCAAAAATATAATTTTTTCATAAAATATAATGCTCAGTTTGTGAAAGGAAAGAAAGTCTGCAGAGGTGCAGCCCAGTGAGAATACTTTAAATGGGTTTTTATTCAGAAACAAAGGCTGTTTAAAGAACACATTTTCTGACTGGCAATTGAAGCTTACATGGGATAAATGTAAACTGTCTCTCTCTGAAAGGAGTATCTGATAAAGGGATAAGTCTTATTACTCATGAAGCAGAAGGCATAATATAATCCCCAAGTCTTCAATTTTAAATAACACATTTTCAGTAGACTTCTTCAAACAATAGATCAGAAAGTAATAGAGTCCTCTTAAATACAGATATTATAAAAATCATTTTATGAAAAGACAGCATCATTTGAGGAGCAAAGTTTTCTATTCACTTTCTTTCAGTTCCTAGTTTATTTTACAAGCTCTGAGATCTTGCAAGTTGAAGAGAATTCGTATGTATAGATCTTTGCAGGCAGATTTCTAAAATATATAAGTTGTAAGGCTTTCTATTTTTTATTCATTCAGAATCATCATATGCTTTTCTTTCTCTATGTAATTAATAGAGGAAATTATAGAGTTCCATTTTATTTACTATCTTGAAATCACTTCTTTTCTTCTGCAGCTATCTTTGTGGTAGGGGTATCCGTGGTCTGTAGAGAAGAAACTATTCAGAAGCAAAGAAGAAACTGAAATAATAACCAACTCACATTTTTTTATTCTAGAATTTTTTCCACTGTGAAATAAGTATATTATTTTTCATCTAGAACCAAAATTTTCACCTCAATAATTGGAATTTCCTAATTAATCTGAAAGCCTTTATGTGATTATTTCTCTCTTATTAATTTCCTTTTGCATTGGAGAAGGATGATATACCAGGAATAGGGTTGAAATGCCCTTTCCCTAAGTCTGCTTATGGGATTACTGTCAACAGACACACACACACAAAAAAACATATGCAAACACAGACAGATTATGATCTCAAATTTAGGGGGAAATGACACTTCTATGATCATGGTAAGGATTGGTGCTGTCATGTGTAAGGCATCTTGTTGCCACTGCTTCCTGAGTGCTGATGAAAATCTAAATTTTGTTTTTTTATCTGTAGCTGCAGGCTAGAATAAAAGGGAAAGCAACTCAGCATTTTAGTGATTGCACTGTGGGTCTTGGCTATCTGTAATCCCTCCGATTCTTCCTAAGGTAATTGTAGACTTTGAAAATATAACTATTCTAATAGATATTGGAAATACCAGAGGTAGAGAATGATTTTTCACTACTCTTTGCTTTATTTTAAGGCTGAACCATTTGTTTGAATACTGTCAAGTTTATATGGACCAATTTAAAATCAAGAGACATTGCTCAAGATTTTCATTAAAGCATGACCTTGTCATAAAAAAAAATACTCCATTGAAGTCCACTTTATATCTGGCCCACTTTCTGTGGCCTTTATCTGACTAGATATTGACAGAAAATTTGAATGAGAAATGCTGTCTAGGGCTTTATTAATCAGTAACAAATGAGCTTTTGCAAAATGCCAATATGTCATTAACGCCTTAACAAAAATTAGTTTGTTGGATGTATCAAGTTACTCACAATTTCCACTTTCCAAACTCCCAAAAGCTCAGCAGCTAGGTAGTTCTTCCTTAGTAGACATTGTAATTCTCAAGGTTAAGAGGTTTCTCCTAGGTTGAGTGATTGTCTTGAGCCTGCAGAATCAGCTCCAAAGTGTACAGCTGCAGCGGTTCCACTCAAAGATCATCCACTACACGTAGGACAATGGCTCATCCTACACAGTCCCAGAGAAATGAGTCCGAGGAGATTATGCAAGAGAATTGACCAGTGTGGTACCTGTACTCTATGGGTCACCAAACATAATCTGAAAAACTGTTTCATATAAAATTTTTAAGATCATTGTGCGACATCATGTTTGTAACACCTCAAGCCCAGGATTCCCCACCTACCCCTTGAAGCAGAAGGCGGACCAGGCCTTGGGTCTCAGGGTGTTTGGTCTGATTGTTTTGCCCTTTGTAGCCCCCTTTCCTTTAATGTATCAATGACCAATTGGAGGTAGAGAAACTATCAGTATCAAGGTTGCTTTATAAACTCACACAGAACAAAGTATAATCTATATTTGTTAAAATGTTAGTGGGAGAAGTTTTTGGTTTTTAGACATGCATTTGAACATCTTGCTAACATTAGATCTGTTCTATCTGGATTATCACCTAGGATTTACTTATATAATGAAAAACAGACCACTCCAGAGGAGGTAGTGGAGATGACATTACCAAGAGCCGCAATGATATTTGTATAGTAATCTTTATGGGAAGATTTGTTTTCATTTCTCTCGAGTAGGAGTAGAATTACTGAGCCATATGGTAGGGGAATGGTCAAAAAACTGCCCAAAGTGAGCATTATATTTGAACATTTTCCCATATCCTTAAATAATCTTTTACAGTATATTTTGGGACATTAAATCTTGTGGTTATTTCATAATTTATTAATTTATTACTCAGTGACTAGATATTCAGGTTAGTGCCATGGTTTAACCTACTAAAGTCTATCAGCAAAGAATGATTTTATTTGTAAAGCTTTTTATACATCACTGATTACTTCTTTAAAATATATTATCATATGTGAAATTATTATCATTGTTGGATTAATAAGGTTGTATGTTTTAAGAGTCCTCTTATATAGTGTCAAATAGATTTTCTGAAAGGTTGCAAAATTGCATACTTTCAATGAGTGATAGACAATATCTATATTAAACTTTTGCACCCATCCCTCAACTTTTCTCTTCCACTTGATAAGATTTCAGAATTAAAAGGAACCATGGACTTCCTCTAGCCTAATTCCTTATGTGTCCTTGAATATCCTCTATAGCATACCTAGTAAGTGCTTTTTCAGGCTCTGCTTAGATAAGGCATTAGATATGGCTTTAGTCTATTTTTGGACTGCATTAGTTATTGAAAATTTTCCTTCCATTGATATGCCTCACTTTAGCATCTCCCACATTTTAGCAAGGATCAGACTTACAGAAACCACAGTTCAGCTGAGGTTCCAGGACAGATCTATATACTTCACTCAGAGTAGAAATGAACACATGGAAATGTGCTCTGCTCCAAAAAATTTTTACCTTTATGTGGCCTTTTCTATGTCTCTGGCTGCATATGAGTCTCTTTTTCAGTAGCAAGAATAGTTTTTCTATTTAATAATGAATGCAAACAACACCACCAATAGCACTAGCTCAGTGTATGACACATTTCAAATACTCAATGAATATTGGATGCTATTTTATCATAATCACTATATTACTTATATTTATGAAATATATGTTTATAATCTCTGTTCTTAATTTTGGAAAAAATGACTGAGACTTTTTGATAAAGGCCTGTAATATGCTGAAATAAAAAAAAATAGAAATAAAAAAATAGAATATAGAGGCCAGAAGATAATGGAATAACATATTTAAAGTGATAAAAGAAAATAGCTGTCAAACTAATATTCTATATCTCATTAAATTACTGCTCAAAAATGGGAAAAAAATAACTGAGATAAATCTACCTGGTAATTCTTGTCCTTTTTTATTTGTTGGATTCTTTTAACTAGTAATTTGCTCTGAAGCAGTGGGAAACAACTGCCACTTCTAGTGTGATGGTTTATTTTGTGTGTCAACTTGTCTAGGCCATGAGGTGTCCAGAAAATTAGTGAAACATCATTCTAGATGTTTCTGTAAGGGTGATTTTGGAGGAGATTAACATTTAAATTGGTAGACTGAGAAAAACAGATTATCCCCTCTAATGTGGGTGGGTCTCATCTAATTACCTGAAGGCCTGAAGAGAATTAAAAAGGCTTACCCTCCTCAAGTACAGAGAATTCTTTCTGAGCACTTTTGAAAAGAAGGATCTCTTTTTTCTGCCTTTGAATTCAAACTGAAGCATCAGCCTTTAAACTTGAACTAAACCATCGGCTCTCCTGGGTCTCCAGCTTGCTGACTTACTCTACTAATCTTGAGATTTGCCAAACTCCATAATCACGTGAGCAAATTTCTTGTCATATCTATAGCTACATGTACACACACACACACACACACACGCACACACACACACTCTATTGGTTCCATGTGCCTGGAGCACCCTGGCAAATACACCTAGTTTATAGAATTCAACAGAACCAACTAAGCACTGTATTTGGTGGTGTGGAAAACATAGACATTTAACTGTGCCCCAGCTTACTCAGATTTACCCATGTAAGAAACCTAGATATTCTGTTCTTTGTTTCTTAAGCAGCAATATAAATTGGAGTAAGGCTACAAAGTAATTTCATAAAATTCTAAAAGAAATCTATGTGAGAAAACCATGTGGATTCCTACCTCTAAAAGCCATTCAGTTCTTCCTGTCATTTGACCAAGAACCTTAATTCTAGTTGTAAGTCAAATTGAGAATAACTAGTAAAAAAGGCCTGTGGGACTGATATGAAATTTGTAGTTCAAAGAGTAAGAAAAATTACTAGCTAGTGGAAAAACAAAAAAAAAAACCTCATTTCTCTGCAATTACTAGCTTGAAGAAACCAACTGGAAATCTGAAGGATAAAATAGAGAACAGAACTTCGCTCAACCTCAGCGTCAACCTATCACCCACTTCATCTGGGGAAAAGCTTACCTAATTTTAAAGAAGGACAATTGACCGTTTCTCCAAGTTGACCTTTATTTTTTAAACAAGTTTCTTTTTAGTGTTGGGATATACCTCCAAGATCTCAATAGGTTGTTTTCAAAGACATATCAGTTTATTTTAGAGAGGCACAGAGCTTTACTTTCTAACATTGCACTGGATTAAGTGTATTGAAATACATTATCTCCTTTGAAATGTGTTTTTTTGAAATGCTTTGCAACCATCCTGCATTATCTGTCCTGAAGTGGAAATTAAGTACACACTTCTCTGTGCATTGAGAATATCTGTATGTATCCTTCTCATAAGTTCTTTGTATTATTCTTATTTCAAAGAATATATCAGAGTGGCTTCACTGAGATAAGTTAAAAATGATTATAATTCAGTTATGTTATTTAACTAGATGGCATTTTATTGGAACTTTATATTGGAATTTTAAATGAATTTCATAGTACTCTAAAATACTTTCCCACATCTGAGATTATCCCTGTTTAAAAAGGAAAGCAAAGAACAAAAAAAGATCTTATTTCAAAGTTCTGCTTCTTGCAAATCAACACTGACTATGCTCTCTGCAGTTCCTAGGAAGTTTTTGGAATTATTCATTCCTCATTAATTCCATTAGCATCTATTATGTGGCTTCTATGTACAAAGCACTGTTCTCTATGATTATATTTTGATATTGTATTATGATTCTATGATAGAATACAGGGTCCATCTCTAGGTAATGTAGAATACATATTTTATGTGAAGTGTATTGATCAAAAATCCTTATATTTTGGAACTTTATAGCTTATCCCTATTCACTCAACTCCCTGAAAAATTTTTCAGGAGCTCTTTCTAAAACCAATTAATTCTTTCATGCCACACCTTCCACTACTGAAAAAAATAAGGGTTTTCTATTATATTTAAGACAAAACTTAAACTTATTTCCATGCCTAAAATTCACTTCAAGACCTCATCATTTCAGCCACATTTCATATACTCTGTGTGTGTGTGTGTGTCTCAAATTTCCCCCTATTCTTTGTCTTTACCTTGCTTGTGGAAACTTTAAATATCAGCTGTGCATTACTTCTTCAAAAGATCCCCAAATGCCCGTCAATCCATGAGTGGATTATTAAAATTTGGTATATGTTTACAATGGAATATTACTCAATCCTCAATCATAAGAAACGACAGTGATCTAGCACCTCTTATACTTTCCTGGATTAAACTTAAGCCCATTATCCAAGTGAGGCACCACAGGAGCGGAAGAATGGGCCCCACTTGTACTCGCCATCAAATTGGTACTAACTGATCAACACTAGGATGATCACATGGCAGAAATACTCTCCAGGAATTAGGGGGATGTGGGGGTAAATCTGCAACTAAAGGACACGGGGAGCACTGTAGGGGGGAAGGGCATGCCTTTAATCTGCACTTGGGTGAGGCAAAGACATAAAGTGTAACCATAATGTTTACCCTGAAATAATAAACACACACACACACACACACACACACACACACACACACAAAATAAATTATCTGACCTACTTAGTTTAACTGTAGGTCATAAAACCCCCATTCCAGAGAGGGTCCTGCCCCACACCCAGAAGGAAGGAATGTGTGCTCAGAGAGACTAAGAAGAATCTAGACAGACAGGCCTTACTAGATTTCCCCTTTCAATCTATTAGCATTAGATTACACCCTTTTTGTCCAATCACATTTCTACATGGCTTTCCATACTTAGTTGAACCTAAACATAAAAATGGACAATTTCCCCTGTATCTTTGGGTCTTCATTCTGAAGGCTACCATGTATACACATTAAATAAATTTGTATTTCATTTCTCCTGTTAACTCAAAAAAAAATCATATTTCCTTTCATGGGCGATAGAGTTCAGCACTTATTCCATTGTTCTCCTCTAGCAAATCCTTATTAAATAACATTTCATTATATTATTTTGTACATTTTAATTTATCAATGGTATGTTGATTTGTGCAATCCATTGAATTCTTCAGTATACACATTTTGCCAGGGGTGTATTTATAAACCCAGCAGGGCTTGGCATATAGTAACCAGTCAATACACTTCTGAATGAAGGAAAGGATAAATTAATGAATTAATGATTAAATGAGTATAGAGAAACCAAGATGCTGAAAAAATTAACTGATTTACTCAAAGACAGAGAGAGACTGGTAAAATAAGACTTGGAATTCAAGCTTTTGTATACCTTGTGCAGTACTTATATTTCTACCTAGGTAATGATGGATAATGTTTTCTAGATTCATATGGAGTAGAAAAATGTACTGTTTCTACCTTTGGGTTTGTTCCATGAAAGCACGATATATGCAAAGTGGACTTAAATGCCAAAGGATCTGAGAAACCAAAGAATGAGGCAGACAAATCTAGTTTGTCTGTAAAAGGTGTTTGTTTGGGGATGATTACAGACAGAAGCATGGTCTTGGGAAGCCGCAAGACAGGCAGATTTCTACACCTGTTACCTCCAGGCTTAAGGCTTATATATCACAGGGAAAGAAGGTATGTGCTCTGTGCAAAACCATTAAAGGCAACTGTCCAGAACAGGCAAGAATGCTACATGTATCATAGCTTATAATTTGTGCTATAACATCAAGGTTACTTTGATCAAAAGACAGGATTTATAGTGAGCACACATACTTATACTAAGCACAGTAAATAAAGTAGAAGTCAGGAGGCATTCACAGGACAACTAGATTTAACCAGAAGTCACCATGGTGGATTAGCATCCAAGATGGAGTCACTATTGTCTCCACGGGGTCAGTAGCTTAAAAATAAAAAAGATAAGGATATGATAGATAATCAAAAAGGAAACAATTTTTATTCCAAACACTATTTCGATTGAGGACCACATACCTGTCTTTGAGGCCATTCACATCCACACTTCAGAGTATCCATTTTGGAGCAGAACAGCTTTGCTCAGGAGGAAGAATTCCTCAGGCTGCCAGATGTGAATAAAGACCTCTTCCCATTGTCTGCACAACAACGCAGTGTCCCTTCAGTACAGCTTGTCCTGTGAAACAGAGCTGTGCCTTACCTCCTTGGGTATATGGCAGTCCGTAAATGCGTGACACTGATTACTAAGGAAGAATACCCTCCCAGATCTTCTATGAGCTTTTCTTATCACCGCATAGGGAACTGTATGCCCATAGCTCCCAAGGATCCATCTCTGAGCTGAAGTTTGATCAATCAATGAATTAGATAAGAAAAGAAAACACTTTGTCTTTCTGGAGGGCTTAACCTTGTACCATCTGGAGAAAAAAAGACGAATTTGATTACAAATAACTAAAATAGGAGCTCTGCCAGTATTTCATTAATATGACAAATGAGAAATCACTGCTAAAATATATGTGCCTAATTCATGCATAGGTATATATATATTAGTGATATATGTGAAATATGAATATATATGACTAAAATTCTAAATTATAAACTCTCCATAATAGCCGAACTGGTAATTGATTGGCAGTTTCTCCCAAAGTGCAGCTAAAGGCTGATTCAAGTTTAAGATTTATACAAAATGTGAAATTAACAAACAGTACATTTAATCAGCTATGTTAAAGTATTGCAACTTCAGTCAACATTTATATTAACAGTGAGTTTAAAATCATATGATTTTGCAATTTCTGAATACAAAACTCCAACTGATTATTACAATAATAGCTTTTTTTCATAACTTGTATTTATTTCAATAAAGTTTCTTCAAATTTAACTTGTTCTTTATTTTCTAAAAAACTATATTTCCTCCTCTGAGATAAGATTATTATGGACAATATTTGTCTTTGTCTATGGATCTTGCTAACAGAATTATAGAAATTGGTCCATTAAACTAATTGCCTAAAAATTATAATGAATATATCATGGATTTAAAGCACTGCAATTGAAGCTTTATAAATGTACGAGTAACAATAGCAGACTCTCAAATAAAAAAGTCCCGAAGGCTGGCACAGGGGCTCATGCCTGTAATCCTAACATTCTGGGAGGCCAAGGCAGGAGGATCACTTGAGGTCAGGAGTTTGAGACCAGCATGAGCAAGAGTGAGACCCCGTCTCTGCTAAAAATAGAAAAATATCCGGGTGTGGTTGTGCACACCTGTAGTCCCAACTATTCAGGAGACTGAGGCAGGAGGATTGCTTGAGCCCAGGAGTTTGAGGTTGCAGTGAGCTACAGTGACATTTCACCACTGCACTCTACGATGGGCAACAGAGTGAAACCCTGTCTCGAAAAAAATAAAAAAATAAATAAAGTCATGAAATATAAAGTAGTCCACAGCAAAAAGAGTATAAAACAAGTGGATAAAGAATTTGAAAATGCTGACTCTGTGCAGCTACCAGTCTCAGAGCAGAAGAACTCTTCGTGTAACTACTGTGAGTCTGATATAAACCAAGGGAAGATACGGTGTATGATCCAGAGAAAGCATTGGAGAATATTTTTTCTTCTGGCTAAGGATGACCTTGAAGGAAGAAGGAACAAAGACTCATTAAGCTTTGATCAATATATTTGGCTGCCTGGATATAACGTGAGATCATATCTTACTCTTTACAGTAAAAATGGGTGAGGAGAAACTTTTGAAAGAAATATATTCTAGAAATTTCATTGGCATATCAAATGAATTAGTATCATCAATAATAAGATGAAAATTACTTAAGAATTAATTCCTATATAAAAATGGGTATCAGGAGGAAAAATAGACTTTTATACAGAGGGATACAAAGAAGCTTCCAGAGACAATTGTGTAGGTAAATTTAAATAAATTTCACTTTTATAATCTCGAAATCTATCCACTGTGGTTTCTTCAGTAAATTAGTAACTACATTATCAAAATATATGTTTATCATAATGAGGATAAAAATTTCAGTCATTTTGTTAACTATTTATATTGACTTTTATGAGTTTTATTTGATAGCCAAATATAATTTCTCTATTTTTAAAAATGTTTAACTCAAAGACAAGTAACATTTATAGCAAAGTTCTATTTTTCTGAACTAGTAGAGTGGTGTAAATAATTTTGTTAATCAGATATGTGCTTGGATAATTCTTTAAATATGGACAAAGATACTTATTAAAACACAAACACGTAATGTATTTTAAGGCATGCAGTTTTATACAATCTAATATATTCCAAATGATTCTCAATGTGATTTCTAGAGATTAAAAAAGTTTAGATCTTTCTGGGGTATCTATACTTTTGGCTAAAAATCCAAATGCAAGGCTTTTGGCTCCACAGTAACAGACATAATTTAACCCATGATATATAACTCTTTATACAGGACGAATTAATATTGGGTTATCTCTGTGTAACTTGAGATTCTTTTCAGTTTTCAGTTTAGACCCATCCACTATGTTTGTAGCATGGTAAGTACTAACTCTGACATGCCAGGGAGTCAAGGCAAACTTTTGAAAACAGTAATTTTTGACAGCAGATTTAAAAGAATTCAAGGATTCAAAATAACATCAAACAAGTAGAGCTCAAGTATTCTTAAGCTTGACCATGATGATGATGTCACACAGATAAAGCAGAAGTATCCCCAGCTCTCACACTTTATTTCCTTATCTTTTAGGAGTAGGTTTATTGCCCTGACTACATTTACAGGCAAAATGATTGAGTGTTCTAGAAAATGCACTTTCTACCTTGGTACCAGTTTACAGAAATATAATAATCTTTGCTTTTCACTCAAAGCAATTTAAAATCTATTTTGTATATCATGACATGAACTCTCAGCTCAGAATTCTGTTTAATAGACAATATCATAGGAAGTAAAATCTGAGTTAAAGGAAAATAAAATATACATTTATGAGTAGTCTAAATAAACTGTTTTTATGTTTAAATGTATCTTTTCTGTTTTTGTTCAGAAATATTTACTGAAGGCCAAATATTAGCTATAAACTTTGCTAGGTTTTGGTGTTTTAAAGATGAATAAGAATCGTGTTTCCAGTCCTCCAGGTGCTTAAATTTGAGGCAGGCACACTTACAGTGAACCCACAACTCTAATACAGTGCAGTTAGAAATCTCACAGTTATTTGCACTATTTATATCTTCAAGAAACATATGCCAAAATGTGCTCTCTAATGTCCCAATTAACACATATGTACTCACAAAATTGCTTTTGGGTACATTTACTTACTAATAATGGAATAATATAAATTCTTTCAAAACTGTGAAAACCGTTAAAATGTATTATTTTTCTAAATATATGTTCCTTTGAAGAAGCTAATTAAATCAAACATTAATAATTGCAGCATTAAAGCATAACAAAAGTTATTTTTTTAGAACTCCAATAGGAAATTTTTGTCTCTCACAAGTTTCAGGAGAAGTAATAACTAACACTTCCTTCAGGTGCAGGAAAATGTTACTTTGAAGAAAACAAATGCATTTTGGAAATAGTAGATTTTTTATTGCTTGTAATTTATTTAGCATTCATGTCATTCCATACCTCTCACTTATTCTTACATTTATAATAACAGTTTAATATTATTTAGGTTAAAAATGTTACTAAGTTTGTCCTGCTTCAATCATTCAGAGTTAATCCTGTTTGTGTTTTGTTAATCCAGATTCTCATGACCTACAAAGCTCTTCCTTCAAGTTGTTTTATAAACTACTTGGTGTCTTCCAGATTATTGGAATGCCATTGCATGAACATTAGGGAACCACAATGTTTTAAACCATACTTCTGTGTTTAAATAAAGTAATGGAAGTTCTAAAACTACCTATTCCATTCCAAAAAAATTATAAGACCTGGTAAACTGATATTTTTTATTTCTTTAAATAACAGTCTATATGGATAAATGCCATAGTGTTTTTTTTTTTTTTTATTTCAGCATCTTACGGGAATAAAAATGTTTAGGTTACATATATTGCCTTTGCCCCACCCGAGTCAGAGCTTCAAGTGTGTCCATCCCCCATACGGTGCGTGCCACACCCATTAGGTGTGAATATACCCAAACCCTCCTCCTTCTCCCATCTGCCCAACACCCCATGAATGTTACTACTACAGGTGCACATAAGTGTTGATCAGTTAATCCCAATTCGGTGGTGAATACATATGATGCTTATTTTTCCATTCTTGTGGTACAAAGATTAAAGTATCAGTTTCATTTGAAATAGTTTGATTTATTTAATCTGTAATGCACTAGCAAGAATGATAAAATGAGATGTTAGTGGTGATATTAACATCATGCTGATGATATTAACATAATTAGAAAAGCTATGAGATTTCTAATTATGCTTTAACTCAATTATACCTTTTTTTCCTGCAAAGTCCTCCAGGGAGATGCCTAAACAAAGGGGCACAAGGAATAGATGAAATAAATGCTGCTCTATCAATAAGCTCATTGCTCTAGTTAACTGCACTGTAGCAGACTGGGAGTATTCTGCCTGGAAAAGAAGTCCTAACTCTAAAGGGTAATTAAAAGCCACACATTGTAGAACAGGAAGAATATTAACTGGAGAAACAGGAGCAGGATAAGTATATATCTGTGGCAACGTAGCAACCTGACCAAATACTACCGTCACTTTTCCTCCATCAGACTTTACTTAGAATGGAGATAAGGAATATTGAAAATCCAAAGAGGAAGGTGAAGATGGTTGATTTGACTCTATAGAATCAGGCATTTTTCCAATTTCTCCAGAATCTCATTTCTCCAATTTCACAAGGCACAGAAAATGAGATGCAAATCCTCATGCACTGTGAAATTGATGTCCTTTGAAAGCTTTACCCTTAAAAAATATGGTCCAACCAATATCCTCAAATATAAACCATATGCCTATTGTTTATTGGTTAAAATGTCTTTCCTTTCAGGAATTATTGGGAGGGAATTTTGAAGTATTGTGGACTACGTTAGCAGAGGAAAAGAGCTTGGAAATATTTTAAAAATTAAGTAATATGTAATAAATAACTACATGGTCAGAAGAGAAAAATGATTACTGTAGTATTTGTGTGTACTGATGTGCACTATGATCATACATGTATAACAGTAGAGGTCTGTTTTTTTTCTCTTCTTTTGTTCCGGGCAATATGATAATTAGTTTTAGAGATAAAGCAAGGGTTTGAATCCAAATTTTACTTCTGTATCTTTCACACACTGCTTTCAAAGTGCAAAGAAGTCAAGTACTGTGTTGGCACACTTGATAGATAACCAAGGGTAATGGTCTCCTTGAATTTTCTACTCATGAGGCTAACCTGACTTTCTCAGTCCTTCTACTGCTCTCTGAAATACTTCAGATACCCCTTATGGTCTTTACCTGCATCCTGTATTTCCCTCATCATATTTACAGTTATAAACCCCAGTTTAGGAGCTTTGGTTTAAAGGTTGGATATTTAATTACTTTTAATATATATATATCCAGGGGTGGAACCTACTGCTGTTCTCTCATTCTAACCAAGACAGACTAGAAAAGCAGTCTTCTAGTTGCCACTTTTCTTAATGCGGACTACGTTATGTTTCCTGAAGATTAATGAAGAATCACACTGCACAGGGAAGACAGAGTAGATTGGAGAAAAGCTAAAGCAGAAACAGATTTAACTCAGGAACATGATTGCTCTATGGCTGTAAAAGACTTGACAAAGAAAGTTTTGCCTTTATTCTTCTTCATATAAAGGACTTTGTTTTTATTTACATTACTTTTAATTGAAAGATCGTAATTACATTACAAATGTAAAGCATCTTACAATGTGATGTTTTGATCTATGTATTCAATGTAGAGTAATTAAATCAGTGTATTAACATATTAATATATTCATTATTTCACTTGGCATTTGAGGGATGATATATTTAGAATTTATTCTCTCAGTTATTTTGAAATATATAGGATGTTATTATTAGTGGCTTCTGAATGGAAGTTTTTTTTTTCTTTCTTTTTCTTTTTATTTCAAGGTATTGCGAGGGTACAAACATTACGGTTACACTTTTATGTCTTTGCCTCACCCAAGTGCAGGTTAAAGCCATGCCCTACCCTCCCTTTAGTGCTCCCCGTGTCCTTTAATTGCGGAAGTTTTTATCTAGGTTCTCAGTAGGAGAGAAGAATTTCAGGACACACAAGATAAGGCAAGGAAGCAACAGCCTTTTATACTGAAAGTGAAAGTACATGCTCAGAGCAGGCAGGCTCAAAAAAGAGCAGCTACACCAGGAGAGAGTGGTTTTTGGTCTTTTGAAGTATTGCTAATTGAGGGGAGAAATATTTAAGGCTGATGAGCTGGCTTTTATTAAGAATTTGAATAATAATTCCTGGAATTGGGTTCCCTCTCATTTTCATAATTTCTATGGTTGTCTTAAGACTGTCATGATTATTTCAAGGGTGGAGAAATTTTTAAACCACAATATAAATGATATTATAATTAGCCAAAGTTTATGTGAGGTAACAGAGATAGCTGACAAGTCAGTGGAAGCTGATCCTTTCCTGTGGTTATCAGCCCTTCCAGTGAGCTTCCCCCTGAAGTTATTTACTTTAACACCTGCACCCAATCTTCAAGCCCCTGAATCTGGTTTTAGCTCTCTCTCTTAGTCTATTCTAATGTTATTATTGATATAGTCAGCCTGCTGTGCAACAGATCTCAAAACTTTTTCCTCCTGTCTACCTGATATTTTGTACCCTTTGATTAATGACTCTACAATACCTTGCTCCCTCACCCCCAGCCTCCAGCCTCTGGTAAACATCATTCTACTTTCCACTTCTATTAATTCTAATTATTTATTTATTCAGGTGGTGGTTATACATTGATTTTATTTTATTTTATTTCAGCATATTATGGGGATACAAAAGTTTAGGTTACGTATATTGCCCTTGCTCCCCTGCCCCCGAGTCACAGCTTCAAGCATGTCTATCCCCCAGACAATGCACATCACAGTCATTATGTATGCGTATACCCATCCCTTCCTCCCCCCTCCCATCTGCCCGATATCCAATGAATGTTATTCCTATACGTGCACTTAGATGTTGATCAGTTAATACCAATTTGATGGTGAGTACATGTGGTTCTTATATTTCCATTCTTGGGATACTTCACTTAGTAGAATGGGTTCCAGCTCTATCCTGGAAAATACAAGAGGTGCTATGTTACTATTGTTTCTTATAGCTGAATAGCACTCCATGGTATACATATACCACATTTTATTAATCCACTCATATATTGATGGGCACTTGGGTTGTTTCCATATCTTTGCAATTGTGAATTGTGCTGCCATAAACATTCAAGTGCAGCTGTCTTTTTTATAGAGTGTGATTTGATCTTTTGGGTAGATGCCCAGTAATGGGATTGCTGAATCAAATGATAGATCTATTTGTATCTCTTTAAAGTAGCTCAATATTGCTTCCCACAGAGATTGTACTAGTTTGCGGTCCCACCAGCAGTGTATGAGTGTTTCTATCTCTCCACATCCACATCAACATTTATTGTTTTGGGACTTTTTCATAAAGGCCATTCTCATTGGAGATAAGTGATATCTCATTGTGGTTTTGATTTGCATTTCCCTGATGATTAGAGATGTTGAGCATTTTTTCATATGTTTGTTGGCCATTTTTCTGTCTTCTTTTGAAAAGTTTCCATTCATATTCTTTGCCCACTTTTTGGTAGGGTTG
>CAUYSK010005706.1:0-10424 GCA_963575035.1 Avahi laniger | reverse complement strand
AAACTGTCATTTTAAATGATTGATAAATAGTTTTAATTACATAAATAATTTATAAAAGGATTTCTCTATTAAATTTTGGAGGGGAGACTGAGTATATCCTCTAGAGATATTTCTAGAAACAAGTATTTAAATATTTAAATTTGTAGATTATCTTATGTTGCAGTTACACACCTCCAGCAATTCTGGCATCTTTGCCGTTCTCTGAACGTGCCGGGTGCACTCCACTGGGTGACACTTCTATTTGCAATGTTTGTCCTCAGATTTCCTCTTAACTACTTTCCCTACTATTCCAATATTTTGCATTAATGTCACCTTTTCAATGAGGCTCTTCATCATTCCCCTATTCAAAATGTCAACTACCCTCTCCCATCTCAGCACTCTTGTTCTCTCTAAACTTGCTCAACGCTTTTGTTTCCTATCAGGTCACAGTTTGCCCTGAGTTCTTGGTGTGCTCTTGCCAAAGAATGACAAGATACACAGATAGCAAAGCAACCAAGAGGCAAAATTTATTGAGCAAAAGAAAGATACGTTGACCACAGACAGCGAATGTTATTATTACAGGAGGCGCCAACTATTAACTAAAGTTTCACTTTGTATGGTCTGGGTTGGACCCTCCCCAGCAGATGTGGCTTATGTATCACTTTATATACTATATAACTAAAATAATAATATATAACTGATATTATTTTAGTTACATAACCCGTCTTACTGAGCATGCGGATTTCCTGTGAGCCTCTCAGAAAGCCCGCTGGGGGCGGGGGGCAAAACTGCAATACAGATTTATGGTAACAACATGATAATTGCCTTGAGGTTATTTCTGGTCATCTTTCATACCCTACTGCGCCTGCGCTGCTTGGCTTTCTGGGAATCCCTTCTTCTGGGATTCCCTGGTGCTTTTGCAGTTAGCATGCTGAGTTCTGATTGGAAGTACATTCCTCCTCCCTCCTGCTGTGGCGGCCACCTGAAGTGGGATGCTCGCCCCCCTACCCCAGTCCCTGGGAGAGCCGGAGGCACCTCACTATCTACCTAACATTTTCCACAGCATGTATCACCACCTAATATACCTAAAATGTTTTTGTTATTTTTGTTGCTGTTCAGATTTTGTTTCTCACTAAAAAGTAAGCTCAATGAAGGCTGGTAATTGTTTATCTAAATTCCTAGACTAGTACTTGACAGACAGCTGATTCTCTATAAATATTTATTGATTGTATGGAATCTGAGGAAAACACACTCAAGGTGTTTTCCCCGGCTCTCATTCAACAATAAGCACAGAATACTTTTTCCCCATGCACCAAGCAATTCTGCAGCAGACACCAGCTGAGTGTCTTCTAATTCAATCTGACACTATCTACCTGGAGATTGCATCAGACCCCACAGCGGGAGGGCTCAGTCTCACAAGACTGCCCCACGTCAGACACCAGTAGCATGTCCATGCCTCCAGGACTTCTGACTGCGTGGCTTCAAGTTGGGGTTCCCATAACTCCTTCTTCAGGCTCCATTAATTTGCTAGAGTGCCTCATAAAACTCAGGGAAATCCTTACTTACATTCACTGACTTATCGTAGAGGATACTTTAAAGGACACAAATAATAGCCAAATGAAGAAATACATACAATGAGGTCTGAAAAGGTCCTGGATGCAGAAGCTTTCCTTCCTATAGGGTTGGTGTGTGCCGTTCCCAGCCCCCGCACTTGGATGAGTCCTGTTTACCGTCCTCTTAGCCTCCAGGAGTTCAGCTGTCCAGAGCTGTCTGAACCCTATCTGTTGAGGTGTTATGCAGATTTTATGACTTAGACATGATTGATCAATCCATTGATGGTCAAATTTACCTCCATCCAGCCCCTCTCCCCTCCCCTGAGGCTGGACGACGGGACTGACTGTCCCAACACTCCAATCATGCCTTGGACTTTCTGCTGAGGAGCCTCCATCCTAAAGCTGTCTAGGGGCTGCCAGCCACCAGTCAACTATTTAGCATACAAAAAAACATCACTTTGGAAATTCTAAATATTTTAGAAATTGTATGCCAGGAAATGGGGTTGAAGACCAACTATATATTTCACAATATTACACAGAAGAGCCACCACCACTTTAACCCCACCAGACTTCATTCTGCTCAAATCATTTCTTTTTTTTTTGAGACAGAGTCTCATTCTGTTGCCCAAAGTAGAGTGCTGTGGCATCATTATCACAGCAACCTCGAACTCCTGGGCTCAAGCGATCCTTCTGCCTCAGCCTCCTGAGTAGCTGAGACTATAAGCATGCGCCACCATGCCTGGCTAATTTTTTATATGTATATTTTTAGTTGTCTGGCTAATTTCTTTCTAATTTTGGTAGAGACGGGATCTCGCTCTTCCTCAGGCTGGTCTCGAACTCCTGACCTCAAGTGATCCACCCACCTTGACCTCCCAGAGTGCCAGGATTACAAGCGTGAGTCACCACGTCCAGCCAAATCATTTCTTATTTTATTTCCTTCTTTACCTTTTTGATACTCTGCAGAGAAGGAGGATGAAGAAAGTGATATGAGTTACATTCAAGATAGAACCTACCTAAATTGGTTAACTTTTTTTTTTTTTTTTTTTTTGAGACAGAGTCTCACTATACTATGCAGACTGAACTTGAACTCCTGGACTCAAGTGATCCTCCCACCTCAGCCACTCTAGCAACTGTGACTATTGGAGTACACCATCACAGCTGGTTTTCCTTACACTCTTAATTCATCTGTTTCTTTCAGGCACATACATATCATATATAGAAAAAATATTTTACTGGACTATATTTAATTATTTTCTTTCTATCCTACATTCTCCTTAAGACCCTCCAACCACAACTTTGAAAGTTACCACCATCCTCAAAAAAAAAGATTAATCAAGTGTGATTAGGAAAAGTATTAGATAGTCTAATGTAAATAAATATTTAAGAACTGGGGCTTTATTACCATAAATATTAAGAATTTTGTGAGATGCTGAATAAATATTCTGAACTGTACTGAAAATAACCTTGTAAGATTTTGTAAAAGAAACTGGAATATGTAAAAGCCCACAGAGATTTAGAAAATGTTAACCAACTTGCTTACAATTCAAACCTTCAAAAGAGCTATTTTGAAGTCAGTTCAAAGACGAATAAGCATTAACTCAGAGAAAATATTCCACTGATGGTTAGAAAAACAGTCATTTTGCATGTAAATTTGTGGAACTTAATATTCTCATTTTTGTGATTGTGAAAATCACACGTAATGACTCTCATTCAAATTTAGCATAAAACACTAGTTTCAAATTAGTACTTTCTATTCATCTCTGTCATATTACTTTTCATTTTGAAAGCCAGGTAGACATAAATTCAATTTGACAACTGGTGGGGAAATGTTTGTAAATCATCAGAAGAAGCCTAATCAAAATTTAACTCAACATACCTATATCTCAAAAGTAATAAAACTAGTACATGATATAAATGTTATATCACAGACCTGCCAAATTAAAGCAACTATAGTTAAAAATGAGAGCTTCTTTGCATACTCCTCCTTCTTCCAAGTGATTTGAGGGATTTGTTTCCTTTGAAGAATGAAAAATTTTTTGAAACTTTTCAAAATTATTTTATGATATATTTATAATATGTCAATAATGCATTTTCATTTGTCTTAAGTAATGATAGACTTTCAAACTAAAAGTAAAATCAGTGTTAAAAAGTGAGAGTTCTGTTCATTTTAGTCAACTTTGAGAAGGAAAGTCACACAAAACAAAACTTTACCTTGGGGGTGGGAGATGGAGAAGGGGGGCATTGCCTTGTTAAGGGCAAATGTCCTATGTAACCTATGTTATATAAACAATAGATTGAGATAATGCAATTAATTACTTTGGCATATAGGTTGAGAAGCTAAACTTTAATTCTGATTTATAACTTCAAAGACAGTTTTCAAATAAGAATGGTCAAGACCATTGGCTACTATTCCAATCTTTCAAAAGGGCTGGTTTGAATACTATTTCAGAAAGTACAACAAAACGATTTATGAAAAACTAAATGTCAAATATTTTCACTACTCTTCCTCCAGTTTTATCCACCAGTTGGAAACCCAAAGAGATTGTTTCTGAAAACTGGCTATTACCTGGAGTAGACTAATGTGGGTTCGTATCTCCGTTCTTGTAAATTACTAGCTCTTTAAGTCTTGAGCAAGTCACTGGCTCTGAGTTTATTCATCAGAGATCTGAGAAAGGCATTAGGATGCCAAACTTTTAGAGATGTTTTGAGACTTAATGAGATGATGTTTACAAATACTTGGTATATTCTGGTTTTCAGTAAATAAGTCAATATAGTACAAATTAGCTAGTATTTGATTATGCCGATGACTATACAAAGCCTCCCGCCTCTCCCCTTATCACCACCACCAAAAAGATAGCTCCAGGACTCAGAATGTCATTAAAAAAGAAGAAAAAGAAAAGGACTGCTCAAACTCAAGGTTTTGAAAAACCTCTTAAAAACTTTATGAAAAATTCAGCCATTGTAAGTTTGATTCAGCTTTCACTCCAGGTTTACTCTGGTGAAAGTCACAGGTATAGTGGTTTAACCTTCCTCGATTATGTTATTCATGATATTTTGCCAAGCTACTGCCATGCCCTTTATATTTAATATACTCGATTTCAATGCATGGGTATAATTATCACTGTTTTGAAGATGGCACTGTCACACCATGTGCCCTTGAATAGTTTGATTAGTATGGATCCTTTAGATCGGTGATTGTTGAGATTTTTCCACTACAGATACGCAAGTACAAACCTTGCTTTTTCAGAGAAAATTATCTACTATGGCAGAGCAGATTTTTGACATTCTAGTATAGCATATTAACATCTGTCTTTGACTCTTCCCTTTTTCAAAAAAATATATATGTCTCTTTTTAACTTCCACCTGCAATGGGTAAGGGTGATTTTTTCAAACCTTTTTCATAATCAGTTTCTCTTTAATTTGTGTGCTAATTCATCAGTTATTAAATCACCATTATAGAAGTAATTACACTGTATCTTATAGTACAGTCAGGTATCGATAAATTTATTTCTTCTGTGAGACTGTAATTTCCTATGTATGAGGTCTGAATTTATCATCTTTGATTCCCCTGAAAACAACTGGAAGTTGTCAAAGATATTGAAATCTGGGGGAAAGAGTATTTGTATACTAGTAATGATAACCCTTGTGTCATTGTTTGGGGATACAATGAGAAAAATGTCAAGGATTTTATTCATCATGGAGATGATCTAGTTTTAAATTATGTTATATCCATTCACTACAACCCAATTAGGGTACTTTACCAGAAAATGCCACTAGCCTTAAAGGGGATTGGATGGATATTAGTCTATCAGCATTGGGTGGCCTGTCATGTAGTTGGTATGATTGAAGGAGTGACTTCACTGTGGGAGACTCTCGAGATTTGGGGCAGCAAAATAGGCATTGCGAATACTAGTTTTTGTTTTCTTCCTTAAAACCCACTCACTGTCTTCTAGTAACTCCAACCCAGCTGTATATCCATCTCCTTTCTCAATCTCAGTACATGTGCTTCATTTAGGTAAAACTTTAAGCTTAGCTCAGATATTAAGCGTGTCACTGAGGCCAGAGTCAATTAGACCATCATGTTCTCCTGACTATCATGAATGTTAATAATTGTGGATGGAGGAATGGCCTTAGCAGAAGCAGTGAAAAGCCATGTGACATTTTCTGTTAGTGTTAGGACAGAGCCAGGTACATTCCCAGCTGATGCCGATTCTCTAAGAGAATGTGAAGTCTGGGTTGCTGCAGACATCTTGCTTCCTCCAGAGAAGAGACTGAGACCGAAGACAACTGAAAGAAAGTAAATACAAGGGATATAGACAGGAAATAGAAAAAAATCGAAATTAGCCTCGGTGACATTTTTGAAGCCATGACACAAGAGAGAACTGTTACTGAACCATTCAGATATGTTAATTAAATGTCCAGCTTTTTTTTTTCGTAAAGCACATTGGGTTGGGCTCTAGTCACTTGCAAACAAGTAGTCTTCACTGATACAATGATGTCATTAAATGTAACTACTTAGGCAAGGGCATTGAAGTCTATGGATCATGATTTAGTATAATATGTTTGTGATTTACAAATTCTTATTAGAATCAAACTAAAGTGCTCAGGCCTATGTGCCTATGAGGCACAGTACACCTTCTCTCTTTTTATCCGTAGTCACAACTGGTTGTTAGGCAATATCCCTGAAATTAGTATTTTCTATATCTGAATGTCCTCTGGATTTAAAAGTCCTCCTGTGACCAAAGTGTCACAGTTACTTTAGAATATGTCATTTCCTATATCTAAGTCAGACATCTACCAAAGCAACATAATTCACTATGGTGGAAGAGAAATGAGACTTGAAATCAAATAGATTTCAGTGTAAATTTCAATGGTACCTGACAGATGTATGATCACAAATGTTGTATGTTATCTACTCAAATTTAGTTTCTTCAAGTAAAAACGAGGATTAAATATAACATTATTAAATATAAAGGATAAAATTGTTTTATTGACTATATAGCACTATGTTCCTTAAAACACCAGCACTGTGTTTAAGATATTTTAGGCAAAGTCAGGACCCTTTTTCTATTATTTAGGGATAGTTTTGTCCTCTAGCTAATCATATCCCCTATATGCTATGGTTAGTACGAATAATTTTTAGTGGAAGAGGAATATCAAAAGTAGTTTTACTTAAAAAAGAAGCAGCATATATGCAGAGAAAGTGAGATAGAAAAAAAATATATAGTTATAACTGCAAAACCTAAAATAATCATTGGCAAAGTACCATCCAAGTATCAAGATAAAAATGTAACACGGCAAAATTTATGGGTTTCATACATAAAAGCAATACCTATGCAAAATACCTATGCAAAATTTTTTCATAAGAAATGTGCAAAAGGACTATTATATTCTTGGATAGAAAGACTCATATAAAGAGAAATAAATTCTCCCCAAATTGATTTATAAATTTAGAGTAATCCTAACAAAAGGGTTTCTTTTTTTATTTTCTGGAATTAGATAAGTTGATTATACATTAGTTTGAAGAATATACACACAAAATGTATAAGAAAAGCCTTAAAAAAAGTTTTTATTGATTGGAGTTATCCTCCTTAGATATTGTCAAAGCAAAAATTTCACCAGAGTTAAACAAGGAAGAAAGAATTTATTCAAGGATATTGCAATTGGGGAGCAAGATCAGAACTCAATCTGAGTTCAACTTTGATAAAACGAAGGGCTGAAGAGTTTCTAAGAACTGGAGTGAGGGGGGTTATAGGCCACCTATGTTTGCTCTTTGGCCTTTACCCAAAGAAAAATTAAACTTTCTCCTATCTTCAAGACAGAAAGTAGTTTTACAATTTGGAGTAAGATGTCCATGGAAATAGGGCTCCTGCCCTCTTACAGAGACTGGAAGACATGGGCTCCATTTTCCTTAAGGATTACATTTCAAGGGATGGCTCCCAGGTCCATGGGCAAGACATTCCTGAGCTATAAAACAGGCAGGAAGCTTCTAAAAACATTTTCATCTCAAAGGGGCAGAGATGGAATAATTAATTACAAGTTTTCTAAAATAAGGAAAGGGAATCTAGGGACTCCTTAGGAAGAAGACTGTCTAAAGTTTAATCGCACTGAGAAGAACATTAAGGCTTTGTCAATATTAGTAATCATTATTATTTTAATTTTTATATATAATATTAATACTTTTACGTTTTTGTTTTAGTTATATTTTAATTGTAATTATATTTTAAGTATATTATAATTTAACAGTTGATGATTGCTACATGAATAGATAATTCTCAGCCTAGTTTCTCAAGTAAACAGAGTCTTGTTGAAATCACAAAGGGGTTTCTGTCTAGGTCTAGTTGCTCATTACACAAAAATCCAACTACTGAGATGAAATTTCTGGAAAATACTCGAACGGTCAAGTAGTTAGTTAATGGAAAGGATTAGTTTTAAAAAATAGGGCTTCAGGCCGGGCACGGTGGCTCATGCCTGTAATCCTAGCACTCTGGGAGGCCGAAGCGGGCGGATTGTTTGAGCTCAGGAGTTTGAGACCAGCCTGAGCAAGAGCGAGACCCCGTCTCTACTAAATATAGAAAGAAATTAATCGGACAACTAAAAATATATAGAAAAAATTAGCCGGGCATGGTGGCACATGCCTGTAGTTCCAGCTACTTGGGAGACTGAGGCAGGAGGATCACTTGAGCCCAGGAGTTTGAGGTTGCTGTGAGCTAGGCTGACGCCATGGCACTCTAGCCAGGGCAACACAGTGAGACTCTGTCTCAAAAAAAAAAAAAAAAAAAAAAATAGGGCTTCATAGAGCCAGTTACAATCTAAGACAAAAGTTGATAGCTAGGAATTTGTTTGGGAATGTAAACTTAAGGGAAAAGGACAGCTCGCAAAAGGATAGATCTAAAGGCTAGAACACAATAAGCCATTTCTAATTATTTACATAATTAAAGCCCAAATTTAAAATTTTTAAAAAATAATCGGTGAAACTGAAACAAATTTAAAAATTTAAATTTAACTGTATATCAATTTGGTTATCAAGTCACGCAGAGACTAACTATAAAATAACTGTGAAACAGCTTTTTGTTTATCCAGTGGAATATATCTATGCATAATAATAATGATAATAGTGAATTCTAAATCTATATTACTACATTCATGAATCTTTTTCTTAATATTGATATTTAATATCTATCTATATAATGTGTGTGCATGCATATATGAAGATTTCACAACAAGGTAAAGAGATATAGATAATCAGCCAAAAACAACAATTAAAAAACTCTGCAACCTTATGTCATGAACTGAAAATATTGGTGTAAGAATATGATTAATTTTTCTTTCTAAAAAATTGCATAGCTTCTATCTCCCTAGACAGAAAAGACATCAGTATCAACTTAGTAACATTGAGCAACCATCAGACCATCAGACTGTGGTCTCTAAATATTGAGTCCCATTAAAAGGGGCTAGTACTCCTCAGAAAATGAGCCGATTTTGTTTGTTTTGTTTTGTTTTAAGCAGGATGTGCACAAGGTGAGGTTAGAACATATCCGACTTGAAAGCCAGACCACTTTGAAGACCTAATGATGTCATGTCTGCAGGGACAAGGAAGCAGTTTGGAAAGGCTCTCACTGGGAAAAGAGACTATGAATTTTAAAAATGATAATAACTATAGTGGATATAACATATCAAATAAATAAAAATCTGAGAATTTACAATAATGGTCACAAAATATATTAAGATATACCTTCATTGGTGACTTTTGGAATTAACGAGATCACCAACTCATTATTCTGAAAATTTACACATAAAGTGAATAACTCAAACATTAGTATGACTTTCCCATACAGACTATATTTCAGAAAAAACAGATCGCTAATAAGGAAAACTTATTTATTTTTACTAGAAGAATCATGGCTAGTAAATGCAAAAGAGATGTCAGAATTAGAAAAGCAAGTACTTTACAATCCATTCAGGGATGTTAAAACCACTAGTAAAATGCTGGCAGATAACTGTATAATGGATGGATCAGATTCACAACATTCCCATCAATCTTAACATCATTTAAATTGGAATGACCAGAGTTTATGTGCTTCATGATGTGATGCAATAATGTGCAAAATCTATGGAGTGTGCTTGCCACAAGCAAGGAAGGAAGGAGGGAGGGATGGTAGGAGGGAAGAAAAGAGGCAGGGAGGGAGGAAATGTAAATCTAATAAACTCTCTCGATCTAAATGGAAATTTATGAAATATTTATGGAATAAAGCAGCGTAATAAAAGTCTACAAAATGATATGATCAGCTAAATGCAAAATGTAGGAAAAATGTCTGGAGTAAAGAGAACTATTATATATAAAAAGATTGTCAAAAGAACTATCAACCAAATGATTAGACTTTGGATACTGCTCTGAGCAAACCAATAGGAACAGAAGAATTTTGTGGTAATTGGGGAAAATTAAACACATATTGAGCATTAGATGATATTAAGAAATTGTTATTCATTTCGTTTTCTATTATGGTCATTTTTTAAAAAGCTTTGATCTATTAGAGGTACATACTAAAATATTTCAGAAGAAATAGTAAGACATTGTAAAACTTCAGCAGGAATAATGGATCGGACATAACAACAATGGCAGATACTGGTATTTTTTGAAGTTGAGTAAAATTAAAATTACATGGAGGTAAAGTTTCTCTATTTTTGCTTATGCTAGAAAAATTTCGTATTTTTTTAAACTAAAAATAAGTAAATAAAATGTAAATACCTGCAAAATAGACAATTAAAAAAACTGGATATCATAAGTTATTACTAATTAAGTTACTAGGGAGTGTCTGTGCATCCACCCTGAATGTAGAAAGGAGTTGTATTGGCAGAGAGAGAGTAGGACTGCTTATTTGTCTAAACATT
>CAUYSK010005702.1:0-56019 GCA_963575035.1 Avahi laniger | reverse complement strand
GCCTTCCAGAACATTCTAACACACACTCAGACTTGAGAAGCACTGAATTAAAGCATCTGGTTTCAACAGATCTAAGTTTTTGCCTCTGAACAGCGCCTGTCCGAAGTGATTGAGGTATAATCTCAGTAACAGGCAGGGTTTGGACTCATGGGGAAGCTATTGCTGAGGTTGGCTGGAGGCTCACTTTTTCCCCTGTCCAATCCTATTACATAAATCCCTGTTCAAAAAGGAAATGGCTCTTTTTTCTGTTGTTGTTAAAGGGACTGTTGTTTTGTGGCAAAAAGAATGCTTTGCTATTTTTAGGAAGATGGCTTCAGTTATAGACAGGAAGTCTTGAGGGGAGGAGACTTTGACTTTAATTTTTAAAAATTCTGTTCCTTTATTATTATTTTTTTTTTTTTAGAAAAGGAAAGGCAACATTATTAACAAACCTCAGCTGACTTTAGAGTTCAAAAAAATCTCTGACTGAGGAGAAAAGCCATGTGGAAGCCATTTCTAGTGAGTGTCCCCTCAGCGCAGAAGACAATGGCCCTTAAGATTTCGCTTTGAACAGAGAATCTTTGCAGAGTAAATTGGCTCAGGAGGAAGCAGAGCATCTGGCCTCTAGGTAAGACTGATCGAGAACGCTCCACACCCCTGTCTACTCGGTGCTCCTTAGGGTGGCGTGCGTCAGATTGGTGCCCTCGGAGTCCCACCCTGGGACCAAGTGCTCAGGGGGCACCAGCCTTTGTAGTCACAAAAGGCATTTACACTCCTAACCTAGTTTACAGCAAGTAGGGCAGCTCAGAATCTTCCCATTTCACGAACGGTAAAACTGAGACTTACGCTGGAGGAACGTGGGCCTCTCAGCTGAATAAAAATGGGAAGCCATGGGAGTTTTAGATATTTCATGTCAGCAAATTCTTGACATGAGAAGCAGTTTTGTTTGCAAAACTGAGGCCTAGAAAGTAGAAGTAACTGACCCCAAACTCACTAAGTTAAGAAGTGGAGGAAACACCACTCAAAACCACAGCTTCTGAGACCAAGCCCTGCGCCGTGGGTTGGAGTGGAGGACTTTAAAGTAGCCTGTCCGGGAGCTAACATGGACCTCATATTCATCTCCAGAAAACTGAACATTTAAAAGTAATTGATTAGGCTGGGCGCAGTGGCTCACGCCTGTAATCCTAGCACCCTGGGAGGGAGAGGCAGGAGGATCGCTTGAGCTCAGGAGTTTGAGACCAGCCTGAGCAAGAGCAAGACCCCATCTGTACCAAAAAAAATAGAAAAGGCAGCCAGGCTTTGTGGCGCATGCCTGTAGTCCCAGCTACTCGGGAGGTTGAGGCAGAAGGATTGCTTGAACCCAGAGTTTGAGGTTGCTGTGAGCTATGATGATGACACTGCCCTCTACCTGGGGCAACTGGGCAAGATGCTTGTCTCAAAAATAAATAAATAAATAAAAGTAATTGATTAGTTAGAATTCCATTATCCCAACGTATTATTAGCCAGAGTTCTCCAGAGAAACAGAGTTCTCTCCAACTGCATAACGACGGCCAATGATGAACTGAATATACTACGGTGGTCCCGTGAGATTACAATGGAGCTAAAAAATTCCTGTCACCTGTGGCCTCATAGTCATCTTAACGTCATAGCACAACAGATTACTCACTCAGATTACTCAAAAATACAGTTGACTTAAATAGTCGCAGGCGGGTCCTTCAGGAGGTATCCGGAAGAAGGCGTTATCACAGGAGGTGACAGCTCCGTGTGTGTCATTGCCCCCGAAGGCCTTGCATTGGGACAAGATGTGGAGGTGGAAGACAGTGATATGGATCATCCTGACTCTGTGTGAGCCCAGGCTAATGTGCGTTTGCATCTTAGCTTTTAACAAAAAAATTTAAAAGGCAAAATAAATAAATGAACAATTCTGAAAATAGAAAAAAGCATATAGAATAAGGATATAATGAAATTATTTTTGTACAGTTGTACAATGCGCTTGTGTTTTAAGTGTTAGGAGAGTCAAAAAGTTAAAAAAAATTAAAAGTTAATTAAGTAAAAAAGTTACAGTGAGCTAAGGTTAATTTGTTATTGAAGAAAGAAAAATATTTTTTATCAATTTAGTGTAGTCTAAGTGTACAGTGTTTATAAAGTCTACAGTGGCCCACGGTAACATCCTGGGCCTGCACATGCACTCACCACTTACCGACTCACCCTGTAACCTCCAGTCCTGCAAGCTCCATTCATGGTAAGAGCCCTATACAGGTGTCCCATTTTTTGTCTTCTATAGGGTATTTTTCCTGTAACTTTTCTATGTTTAGATATGTGTAGATACCACTGCAATATTTACCACTGCGTTACAGTTGCCTACAGCACTCAGTACAGTAGCCTGGGAGCAATGGGCTCTCCCATATGGCTAGGTGTGCAGTCGGCTGTTCCATCAGCTGTGTGTAAGTACTCGCTAGGATGTTCACGTAATGACGGAATAGCTTGACGATGCATTTCTCGGAATATATCTCTGTCATTAAGCAGCACATGGCTATAAAGATACATAAGAGAGGATTCTTTATGGGAGTTGGCTCACAAGACTACAGAGGCTGAGAAGCCCCACGATATGCTGGCTGCAACTTGGAGAAACGGGAGCGGGTGGTGTAACTCTCAGTCTGAGGCTGAAGGCCTGAGAACACGGGTGTAAGTCCCTGGAGTCCAAAGGCCAGAGAACCTGGAGGTCTCACGTCCAAAGGCAATAGAAGACAGATGTCCAGCGCCAGCGGAGAGGCAGAATTTGCCTTTCCTCTGCTTTTGTGTTCTACCCAGATCCGCAGTGGATTGCGCGATGCTCTCCCACGCTGGAGAAGCCCATCTGCTTTACCGAGTCCACTGATTCAGATGCTAATCTCGACCCCCCTGAAAAGTGTGAAAGAACAGTGTTCCCTTTCCTTTTGGCAAAGAGCCGTGACCTATGTGACCTGTGGCTATAACCTCCATTGCTCAGCGTGAGTCCCCAGTGGCTGCTGCACGTGGGGACAGGGTTGCTGCCCACAAGAGTGGCACCTTCAGGCTGCCTTTGGCAAGCCTGGATCCGATCCCATGACCAGCCGGACAGGCCCGTTCAAAACAACGTGCCTCACATGGACTCACACTGCGGTCCCGTGAGGGCATCTAATTACTTTGGCTTCCTGTCCGATCGACCCCCGCTGAGTTGCTGGAATGTGAGTGAGAGACTATCACCTTCTGCCCAGAAATGTTTGATGACATCCCACTGCCTTCAGGATGAGGTCCAAACGGAATGGGAACGAGAAATTTTGAAATTTACAAGCAGCAAGAAATCTACCATGCAATTGTTAAAGATTTGCTCATTCTTTCCTTCTCGATTGATTTGTTTAAAACATCGACCTTCCTAATAATGATGGTGATGACAATGGTGATGATAAAAATGGGGGGAAATCAATTAAACAAAGCAATAATGCCTTGGCAGCAATTTGAAAATGAAAATGGCTTTGGCCAGGAAGTTTTGGGCTTCTTAGGTTGCCAGGAAAATATAACTTCTTAAAAAAGTTATTTTAAAGAAATCAAATCTGAGTCAATCATCTTTGCCATGTCCCCAATCCTGGGATTGGCTCAGAAATGGACGTGTGTCTCAAGTCAGGCCAATGAGACCTCAAGGGATATTTTGTTGAGGTTTCTGGGGAAAAGAAATGTTTTGCTCATAGGGAGAGCTCCTGAAAGAGATGCTGTCTGGTCCCCTAGGGGTCATTGTGTGTGGATTGAGGCCGCCTTCTTTTTCCGAGCTGAGCCTCAGAGAAGAACAAGGTCCACAGACTTGCAAAGGACAACCCAAGACCACACTGGGTCTTGTGATGTGACCTCTGTCCCCACGCAAGGGCGGGAGCTGCGGCTGCTCACAGCACAGAGCCTGGCACGGTGAAGGGGCTCAGCCCAGGAACAAGAGAATGAGCAACTGGACCTGGGGATCTCTGGATGCTTTCAGTTTGAACTGCAAGTTTGACCTGGTGCAGGTAATATACTTCCCAGGCTGAAGTTCAGGGACATGTAAATCCAATTTTGGATGAAGAAACTGGGGTCACATGTTGGGGAGAAAAGTGGCAAGAGAGAGCGGAGATGGTGCGTGTGACAGGCCTGGCTTGGTGCTGTGCCCAGCCAGAGTCACATGTGTGAGGCTGTCCAAGCCACGGACACAGCGTTCTCCTGCTGGTTTGCGCTCCTGAGCCAGCGAGGCGCTTGCCGGGCGTCTGGAGGAAGCGTTAGACCTTTATTAGCTTAAGTACTTTGCCAGAGTCTCCATTGCATCCAAACCTGGAAGCTTTCAACAGCAAACTTGCAGTAGCTTTCCAAAAGCTTCAGGCTTGCCTTTTCTTCAGTCAGAAGGCGAGCTGTGCCAGTTAGAGCTGAGAACCAGAAAACAACCGTGTAGATATCGAAACTTGTATTGGATGAGATTTTTCATGCCTTTCTGCTATGCAGACATCCAGCAACGCTGCAGAGATAGGTCCAATCCAACCTGCAGGAAAGCTGGCTCTTTCTGAATTAGTGGCTGCCTTATCTCAAAGGAACTTCAAGGTCCAATTGAACAAAATGCTGGGCCAGATTTAACTTGAGCACTGATTTTAACTCAGCCAAGCACTAAGTTGCGTGGCTTTTCTGGGCCTATAGCCCCTCACCTGTAAAGTGAGGGGTAGAACTAAACCGACCTGGAGACAATTTGTATTGAGAAATATCATTATATGAATACACTCGCTGAATGTATGACCTCAGTTAAGTCACTATCCAGCTCTGAATCTCAGTTTTAGCATCTATAAAATAGAGATAATAAAACCCACGTTAAGGAAATTTTGGAAGGATCCAAAAAGATGACATAGACACTGACACAGAGTAGTTATTCGATAAAACATACTACAAGTTTATTGAGCATATACTATATGCCATGTACTATGCTAGTCCCCAGAAAGGGAGTGGTGAGCAAATGAGACATCCCCCCTACCCTTCTGGGGTAAACAGACAAAACCTTAGAATGACATTTATGAATATATAACTGTGACATGAAATAAGGTCTACCAAGGACAGTAATCGGATGCTGCAAAATAGGCAAACAAATGCTAGTTCCCCAATTCCTCTTCTCACCCAACAATGCCACCAAAGTCAACACTCACCAAAGCCTCCCTCCTAGCCCTTCTCATGGCTAGTAAGGAGAATTCATCACCCCAAACTCTTCCCCACTAGGCTAATTTTCCAACATCAGAGGTCTTTGGGAGATTAGCTGATTTCACTTGTAAGCCATGCATGAAATAATTCAAGACTATTCCTGGAGTGGTAGGCAAGTCTTTGAACTGATATTGCCAACCTCATGATTGCTCTTTTCTGCTGAAAGTAGATTTGGTTAATGAACACATCCTGCTACAGTCATCATCCCCAAAGCTGTCTAACTAGAAAGAACGAGGGCTTTCTGCCCGGTCTGACACCCACCTGGCGCCAGGCAGATGCGGGGGCCCCAGGAGAGCAAGCCAACCAGTGCTGAATGTGTCAAAGAGCAAATGGATGGGAACAACCTCACGCCAACACAAAGGGAGTTTGGCTTTTTGGGGCAGGTGACATTTGGCAGCTGAGAGAAACTTGGACATGCCACCCACATCTCGTGTCTGTGCTCTTATTTTCTCATTCATAAATGAGAACAATCACAGCTTGACCTGTGCGTGCTACACAGTTTTCATTCAGATCATGGGACATAAATGCCCTATCACTTCTTTCATAATCCATGGCTTCATTTGTACTTCTATAATCACAGTCCTACGTCATGTCTTATCTCACATCTGGATTATTGCAGTAACCTGCTTATGAATCTCTCTTCTCACAGTCTTGTTTCCAAGTCCCTTCTAATCTAGTTATCACATTGCCTGTAAGTTTAAAATATAGCGAGAGTCTATTGTCTTCACTTAAAAATATTTGGTGACATCCCACTGCTTTCAGGATAAAGCCCAAAATCTTTAGTGTGGCAATTGTGGCACATATTTTAAGTTGCCCATACACACCCTATTCCTCTTCTCTTCTGTACCAGCAGAACCCAGTGTGCCCTAAGAGTCTAAACCATGATTTCTCTAAGCCAGCTATAGTGATCTCATTCCTCTTTGGACTAAGGCGGGACGTGTGACCCAATTCTGGTCAATGAGACATAAGGGAAAGTCTACTGGAGCTTCAAGGAAATACTTTTTTTCTTCCCTGTAAAAGAGAAGTATGTGAAAAGAAGACCTATTTTCTATGTGATGCTTGGGGCTGTAGCAGCCATCTTGTGACTATGAGGGGGGAGTTAAGGTAGCTAACATATCCCAGTTTGCCTGGAACTCTCCCACTTAAAGCACTAAAAACCAAGCAACCTGGGAAACCCCTCAGTCCTAAGATAACCATGATGGTTCGTCATCCTAGGAGTCATCACTGACATACTGAACATGACAAGGCAAAATGATGTGAAAATCTTGATGGCTGTCATTGAGCTGCTACACTCACTTTGAGGTTGTCTTTCGCAAGTTATTTTGTGCAAGTTAGCTAAATGCCTTCATCGTGTGTTTTGTAACTTGTAGCTGACAGCATTCCTAATTAATACAGCATTCAAGGTATTCCATCATATGGCCCAATATATCTGACTTTCTAATGTGGTCTCCCACCATTCCTGCCCTTCCCCCATGTACGCGCAGTAGGGAATGCTCACTGTTCCCTGAGTTTACCATGAACCTGCACACCTCTGTATTTTTGTTAGCGCCATTTCCTTTGCCTGAAATTCCTTCTCTTACTTTTCATCCCTGAAAAATTCCTGGACATCCTTCAAGGCCCAGCTTACCATGTTCCCCCTTTATGATGCCTTCCCCATCCCCCACTCCTTCCTCACTGCTCCCGTGGTTTCAGCAAATGGAGACACTCTTGGTGTATGAGTCTCTCTCCTTATACTTAGTGCTTTGGGGGCAAGAATTATATCGTCCTCACTTTGTCTCTAAAATTATTACTCCAGTCCTTGCCACCTTTTCCATACTCAGTGAATGTTTATGGAATGAATAATAGTATTTATGGATGAATAATTATATGGAACAAATACATTTGTTTTGAAAAAGCAAAACGTTATGAAAAGTACAAGGCACTGTCCTTTTCTTTTTCATGGGCTCTGCCCAAGAAACCTTCCCTGACTTTCTTATTCCTATGATGATCCCCCTTCCTTTGAATTTACTCAACATTCATTGTTACTGACTCCACTGTAGATGCCACTGGCTTCTCAGAATATTGCTGGCAGTCACAGATGATCTGTGTCTGTGTGCATCTTATCTCCTTAATAAAACAGTAAGAAAAGTGGCTTCCATTTACTACAAAGGCCCGCTGATTCCAGGTCTGGCTCTCTGAATGAAGTTTGTGTGCCATAAATGCTGCCTAAGCACATGCAATAAATACTGTATTCTGCTTTTATATCAAGAATGCCTTTGGCTGCAAGTTGTAGAAAATCTACTGAGACTGACTGTGGCAGAGGGAGCTGGCTGACCACTAGAGATCTGGCCTCCCTTTCCCTAGAACAGAGTTGTTAAGGGCTTCCTAGGCAGGACTTCATTTCCCAGCTACCTAGCATTAAGGTGTAGCCATACGTCTACGTAAAAGCCATTAGAATATGAACTGAAACCATGCATCACTTCCCAACCAAGAAGGTTAAGGGGGCTTTCGCCACACTCTCATCCCCTTCAGGGATGATCTTGGAGGCCACAAACTGAAGATGGCTGGCAGCAATCCCACGCTGGGAGGAGCCTGAATCCCTGCAGCACCAATTGGCGAACAGCCTCCCAGGAGGGCATCTAACTAAGACAAGCGTCACTGGATTTTGTCTGAGCAAGATATTAACAATTACTGTGTTAATAGAGTGAGATTTGGGGGATTATTTTTTACAGTATTTAGCCTATCCTGATGAGTACAATGGCCTAAACAAGTGGTATATTATTTTCTCATATAATAGAATATCTAAAGGTGGATAGTGCCTGGCATTGCTACTTCATGAAGACTTTAAAGTCACAAACACTTCTTATGCTTTTACTGTACCATCTTTAGTTCTTTGCTTTGTTTTCATCTTGTGGCTATAGCCTCATGGTCACAAGAGGGCTACTACTGCTCCAGGCTATACATCATCACAACAGCAGGGGAAGGGTCAGAGGGCTAGATGTTATCATTTTAATTGAAGTGGAAACTTTGAGCTAGCTTCCTTTCCTGTATCATTTGCCAGGGCTAGGTCATGTTGTCAACCCTAACTGCAATGTAAACTGGTAAAGGGACTATTAACTCGTGTAGCTTCTCTAGATGAAGACAGCAGGCAAGATGGCGGCAGAGAAGAGCTCTTTGGGTCAACCAACCAACACTGTCTGCTACAGATTTTATCCCAATTTCCAACCATTTTATTTAAAAAAAGTAGCTGAATCTGGTCAGAATTTCTGCTAACAAGGTAGATGACACTGGTGCTGCCATTTCCTTCTTGCCTTTTCCTGGCCTTCTTTCTCCAAGATTCTGCAGAATCTTTCTGAACACATCACTCCCAGGAGTCCCCAGCTATCCATCTCAGTGGGCTCTCCACGTGGAACTGATTTATCACCTTTGTGCCAACGAGATGATGTCCAAGTTTTCTTTCAGCGCTGTGATTCCCTAATTCTCATTTTTCTTAAAAAACTAAGTTGCTGTGCTGATGTTGCTGCAATGTTATCAGTGATATTGCTAAGCGAATTAGCAGTATGTTTCTAGAGGCTCCCTCCACCCTTCCTCCAAATATCCAGAATAGGTAATTTAAGACCAACTAAGAATCCGAATCTTGCAATCCGAATCTAGTCCTTTGCGAAAGTCCTCTTTCATGAACGTAAGAGTTACATCTTGCAAATATGGACATAAGGAATGACTGCTTTTCTTTTAATAATCTAGTTTGAAGGGCCCTAGGCCGTAGAAGAATGATGACATGGTGGGAAGTTTTGACAAAGAAGAAGTTAAAAATTTGCTGATAATTTTTATCCTGAAGATAAAAATACCCAGGGGATACAGAAATGTCTTCAAATCTCTAAAGGCCCGTCTTAGAGAGGAGGGTGTAGAATGTTTCTATCTGGCCCCTAAGAGTAGAACTAAGACTGAGGACGGCTGCTATAGGGCAGTTGAGATTGCAAATTGGTGGCCTGTGGGCCACATTCACCTACCAGAGAATATTTTGTTTGGCCTGTACTGTCTTTAAGAAATGTTTAACATACAGCTAACTTCAAAACCTTGAAATTTTATATAAAAATAAAAATTTCCACTGTCTCCTAAAAATTAAGCCAATGGGAAATGCCATTCTCTAGGAGAGCAACGGGGGCAGCTGCCCTGGGGTCTGCACTTGGGTTGGGGAGAGATGCTCCATGGGGGCAGGTGGCTGCACCTTACCCCTCTTTTCCAAATACTATTAAAATTCAATTTCTAATTTTGGTATTTAACAATATCCCAAAGGATAGCCTCCTTTCAAATGTGACTCTTTTGTGTACTCAAGTTAAACTACCCCAGGCGCAAGCAAAGCCCTGCAAAATGTGACTCTTTTGCGTACTCAAGTTAAACTACCCCAGGTGCAAGCAAAGCCCTGCAAAATGTGACTCTTTTGCGTACTCGAGTTAAACTACCCCAGGCCCAAGCAAAGCCCTGCATCTGGTGACTCCAGGCTCATGTCCCTGCAGGGCGATGTCTGTCTGGTGTGAACAGCAGCTGCCTGCTTTGGAAGGGCATCGCTAGGGCAGTTAACCCCCATCCTCCACCACTCCCTGTCTTCACCAGGCCCACGCCATTCACTTATGTTACCTGTCTCCCTGTGTGTCTCCACTTTTGAGCTTTGGTACAGGGAAATAGATTTGGGCTTCGTATAAGGAAAAAATGAATTGTTAACTGTCTGAAATTTTAAAAAGTGGAATAGCTTTAAAATGAGATAGCGAGTTTCCCCAATACCAGAGGCATTTAAGGAGAAGTGAGACGACCACCACCCATAAAAGGAAAACTCATGTGGACTGGGTGTTGGTTGAGAAGACGCTTGTTGGGCTCCCCTCCTTTCATCCCTAAAAGGCACGATTCTGCGAACAATTGGTAGCAAGAGCAAAGCGGGCCTTGTTCGAGGAGGCGCATGCAGGAAGAGGTCGGGGAGCTAAAAGAAAAGAATTGGCACGTCATTTCAAGGTTGGGTCCAAAGCAATCTGGCAGCTTTATCCAAAGCAGGAAGAAAAATGTTAGCGCACACTAGACTTGAAAAATAATCAGCACTTATTCCAGGAAAAATAATTTCTTTCATGTGCTCAGGGCCGTGGGGTTTGAAGTGCATTCTCACAACATTATCTTGGTCCATGTGCCTAACTCTGGGATGGGAGAGCTACGTGGGTAACAGTTATCCAATCAGACAGGCGAGGAAACTGAGTCATATGCTCGGCAGTCAGGACCTCTATTTAGGTTTCATGTCTTTCTTTGGTCTTTTGTTCTTTTAACTTTATCTCAAATCGCAAATCACAGTCCTAAAACCAAAGAAAATTGTCTAGGGGGTCATTAACCACAACATCCCTTCCTAATGGTCTCTCATCAGAGAGATCCACTGATAATCTGCCCGGCAGAAGCAGGCAGTGCGACGATCCAATGGCCTTTCCATCTGCCTCTCTTAGATCTTCTTTCCTCAACAGAAGCCTGATTCTTCTTCTGTTTTAGAAACGATGGACAGGTGGTCACCATCTTTCCCAGAATGGCCCCTCGGAGACCTGAAGCCTGTTATTAAGCTGACTCTTCATCTTTTTCATCTCCAGACAAAATAATTGACTTAACCTTTCTCCCAATGACAAATACCCTCTTGAGTATCAAACACCATTTTCATATAAATGGAGAATTCCAGGGTGGCCCACTTAACCAAACCCTCTTCTTTAAAAGCTCCTCTTTCCCAAAGCAGTAAGGCTTTTAGCAAGCTCGCTCTTTAAGAAGCCCATTAGTGTTCTGAAAGGATCAGCAAGAAATACGATCAGACCTTTGACCTCAAATCGGAGCCAGTGCTTTGAAGGGAAGAGAACGGCCACTCCTTGAAGTCGGTCAGTCTGTGGGCTCACTCCCAACCCTGGGCACGGCCCCAGCTGCACCCTAAGAAAGAGTAAAGGGTCAGAGTCCTCGAGTTCTCTTGGGAACCCCCTTCTGTGGTCTGGCTTCATCCACTTTCACCTCCCAAAGTCCATTGCTGGTGATACCCCAAGGATGTTGCATTCACTTGACTATAGTTCTCAGAGCACAAACACTTTGCTGCTTTTCCTCTGCAGAAGGGACTTGTGAAGAGTTTAAACCACTGTGACCCAAACTGTTTTGCTCAACTGGTCTATACTAGTTAAACAGTTACCTTTCTGAGCTTCCTTTCCTTCCATATAAAAGGGAATGAGCCTTACTAGACATCCGAATGGTCACTGTGAGACTCACACAAAGCGAAGTCTGTGAAAAGCCTTTGCAAACTGTGGTCTGTTTTGTGAATGTACAGGAATGTTAACATTGCCATCTCGGCCACTCTTAGTGGATGTCTGCTAGCCCAGTGGGCACTCAAGGGGAAGAGAGAGACAACGTCTCAGTTAAACCTGGCCCAAACTAGGACACTGCCGACAGGGCCAGGCTGAGAGGTCCAGCCAAGAGCTTGCTGCGTAGCTCCCTTCTGTTCTGACACACCTGCCACACCAGACATCTGTCAGTGTAAACAGGCCTCTCGTAGGAATTGCTTTTATCATCGCACCTGCCTGTTCCAACTTACTGGCTGTGATCAGAGCCCACGGCTCTTGACAGCTGTTCATAGTCAGAAAGCACAAAAGAAACCTTCCCTGGGGGCCATTTATCTCTGCACTGACATGCCTGGAGGCTGATGACCCATAAATGGGGCATTTTGAATTTCCCAGCTTGCCCTTCCTTCTCACACCTCCTCCAAGTTACTTGGAATCTGATGTCTGAACTAGAGGCTATTGTTTTTTCTCTTTAATTGCCTGGTTTGGAACTGAGTCTTTCCCTCTATTAAATATTAATATTTAGGCAGGATCTGATATGAATTTGTAATAAGAAAGATTTTTTTTATTAATAAGCCAAACCAAACATCTCTTTGTAAGTGTAAGTAAACAGAAAAAAATTGATCCATGCCTGTGGTAGATTGATTGACCCCAATTACTGACCTCAATTCTTTAGTCCTCCTTCCTGTGACTTTAGAGTTTCTCCAGTAAAGGCAGGACATACTTCCCTACCCCATGCGACCTGCTTTGGACAAAACATTAAGGCAAAGGTGAGGGAGAGCCTGGGCCACAAGACCTTGTGTGTTTAAGTTTGCCCTCTTGGGTTTCTACTATTGCCAGGTGAAGGACATGCCTGAGCTAATGAGTGGGTCAGCAGGGGGGTGAGAGATACCTAGAGCACAGTTTAGCAGCCCCAAGCAGACCATGCCGTGCGGAGTCTGCCAGTCCACCTGCAGACACCTGAGAGAGGCCAGCCAAGGTCAGCCAACCCGCAGGTGTCACACAGACACCTGAGCTATACTAATAAACGACTGTTGATTTAAGCTATTGGGTTTTGGGGTGCTTTGTCACATAGCAATTGCTAGTTGAAACACTGCCAATTACAAATACCCAAAAGAGTCAAAAGATTCTTCTCTCCCTGGAATAAACTTAATGTTAAAAAAGAAGAAATTTTTATAAAATATGTTGAAGCTTGTTTCTTATTACAGAAAATTAATTTACTACAGAACACTTAGAAAATATAAATAAGAAAAAAGAGAAGACAATAAAATCATCCAACATCTTTTTCCTGAGAAAATGAACACCCACAAATGTTTTGGTGATCATATTCTTTTAAAAACCCAATGGGTTCATAATTTCCAACTTTAAAAATAAATCACAAAGGAAAACATCAATAGATTTGATCAAGAAAAAATGTCATATGTCTGCATGTTCAAAGGGAATGCTAGAAAAAAAGAGCAAGAAAAATGGGAGAAAATATTTGTAACACATATGACAAAGTGTTAATGTGTTTGGAGCAAGAAGAGTTCACATACATTGATAAGAAGAATGTCTGATCCTAAAGCTTGGTGGCCAAGGAACCCATACAAAACACTAATTGAAGTTCAACTGTCAAACATCATGTAGGAAAAAGTCCAAACTTACAATCAAATAATCTAATGCAAATTAAAGTGACACTGAAATATTACTTACTTTTGACATTGAATGAATTAGCCTTCAACTTAACAGAACAACATCATGCAATACTTTAAAAGGAAAATATATATTATTCAATATCTTTGGACGAATCAACTGATACTACTGATGCGGTGCAGGTTTTATACTTCGTTTGGGTCATAACAGAAGATTTTCTTTGCTATAAAGAGTTACTCACTTTGGGTATTCTTGCGATCAGAACACAGGGAACAGATATCTTCAACAACTTTCAAGATAAATGTTGTGAAGTTGGGCTGAATTTGGTAAATTAATGAGTGTATGTACAGAAGGTGCACCTTCCATGACAGGAAAACATGAAGGGTTTATTGCACAGGTACGTATTAACAGATCCAGATGCTCTCATTTCTTTTCATTATATCTTGTATCAGAAAAATCTCTGTGCTGAAGCTATTTTAAGTGACACGTTGCAAGAAGTTCTAATTATGGTTAACTACATTCGTGCAAATGAAACACAGCATCTTCAGTTTTGTAACATGCTAAAGTTGAATGATGAGATATTCAGTGTGGATTTGCTATATCCTTCCAAAGTGCTTTGCCAATTGCAGGGACAGGTGTTAGCCAGAATTTTATCTCTGTGAGAACAAATAGCTAAATTTTATGAAGAACAGAATCAGCAATGTGAATTATTGAAAGAAGATTTCTATAGGAACCCTGCATTTCTGTGTGATATCATGTTAAATCAAAATGACTTGAATATCTCTTTGCAAGGTAAAACTAAGTCCATATGTGACATGTGGCAAAAAATCCAAGCATTTTGAAAAAAAGTATCTTTTTTCAAAACACTTCTTCTTCAAAAGGAAATTTCAGATGAACATTTTCCCCAGTTAGCAAAGGTCATTGATGAGCAGGATGATATATGCAAATCATCTGAAGAATACACAGCTGTTATAGACCTATTAATTGGAGAATACAATGAAAGTTTCACTGACTTTGAGAATCATGACATCACACTCAAATTGGCATTTCAACCTCACCTCGTTGATATCACCAAGGCACCTAAAGAACTACAGATGGAATTGATTGAGCTCTCAGTAGATGACATTTTAAAATCATTGTTTAATGCTAAGAAAGACCCAATTGAAATATGGAAAAATGCAGTAGAATACCTACACATTCGGCAACATTCCTGAAAAATGCTTTCTTCCTTTTCAACCACTTATTGCTGTGAATCTACATTCTCCTGCCTAAGCCAAATCAAGACGCCCTTAAGGTCACAAATGACTGATACCATCTAGAGGATCAACTGAAACTGCAGGCCTCCATGCTGCAACCAAATATTCAAATGCTTTCCAACAAAAAGCAGGCATAACAAAGTCATTAAAGGTTAATTTTAAAATTGCCAAATAGTTTTCCTTTTTTGTAATTAGTAAGAACATAGTAGATTTTTATGAAATAATATTTTTAAGTGCATCTAATTAAAGTTTCTTAAATACAGCCTTATTTGATTACAGCTAAATTAACACAGCCTTCCAACATGAAAAGATTCCCCACCCCTGATGTATACATATAATAGAACAGTATGCAGTTATTGAAATAGGAAGCATGAGACATTTTAATAATTTTGTAAAAATGCTTACATTTAAAATTAAGTAAAAGAGTCAGACCACTAAATTGTCTACATAATGTAATTTAACACATTAACTACAATGTGAGTTGTATTTAACTCACACTAGTTTTGAGCCCAGGGCCTCGTGAAGCATTTGTAACTCACACACATCTCTTTACCTTGGGAGCCGCGTGGTGTGCCGGCAACTCACACTGTTATGCTGTAGCATACATGTTACATGATGGATGGCTCCCTGGGCAAAACTCTGCAATTGGTTCATGAAAATCTTACTTGATGATGTTCTTATTGTTACAATCAATAATGACAGTTTAATTGCATATAACTCTCACTTGACCAGTAAAAAAATAAAAAAAATTGCATATAACTCATGCACAGAAATAATAAAAAATAACAAATTTTTCATTAAATTAGAAAGGATCATTTTGTTTTCAAAGTTCTATTCTATTTTTGTGATAAAACACCATGGCCCCAGGGAAAAATTTTTTTTCCAGTGTGGCAGTCAATATGTTAAAATATGCAGAATAAAAATCTTGAAATATATGACACCAAAATGCTCACAGAAGTTTGTTTTGCTTTGTATGATGCAACGATGAACTGCTTTGTAATTTGTTTCCATTTTTTTCTTAAGTTCAAATTTTCTTAAGAAAAAAATCCACTTAAAAATATTTTTAAAAAAAACATATTCTTAAGCCATAAAACCACTGAACATAGACTTCGCACTGACACTTTGAATGTGCACCCAGGAAGCGTGGCTCTTGACGCTACGGTCAATAAAAGTTGGGGGGAAGCACTACCAAAGTCCTCCCTAGACAGCGCCTGCACCATGTCACATGTGGTACCTGGCAATTAAATTATTTTCCTAAAACGTTATCTCCCACTTTGCCCCTGGGTTTGGTTCTCAACTGTCTGGTGTCTGTCCTAGTGAGGAAGGTTCTGTAGAAACAGAGCCCCGGATGGAGATTCTTGTGAAGAGGATTTACTGGGGGCTGCTCTTGGGAACAGGGGCTGAGGGAGGGGGTAGGAGCTAAGGGAGGATGCAGTCCTGGCTGGAGACTGGCTTCAACCTGGTGCCCTGGCTGATGGGTGGCATGACCCCCAGCACGGTAGCCCTGGGCCCCGCAGGCAGTATCCTGGCTGCCCTTCAGTGGTGGATGTCTCCTGACTGGCTGAGGTCCAGTCTCTGGAGGAGGCAGATGAGGCATGTTCTGCTCACTCACACCGACAGAGGGGAAGGCAACAGGGATCTGGGAGCGGTGGAGGGGAAACTGGCCTCGACACTCCAGCACCTCTCTCTGGTCTTCCCTGTTGCCCATGCATTACTGACTGTGGCCTTCTTGGATCTGGACCACATTCAGGGCTGCACTTTCTTTCTTTCTTGGTTCACCATCCTCTGCCGCTTTCCTCTGACCCAAAGTGTGATACTGAGGACATCTTATGAGAAGCCAGGCACGGACAAAACCAGGACTACATAATTCAGCAACTGAGCACGGGCAATGCAGTCGAAGATGTGGACCCTGCTTCCCACAGAGAGTGCCTGAGCAGAAGGATGTGGCAGCTTGGGGCAGGGACCTCAGCCCAGTCTGAGTGTCCTTCTCACACTTGAGCTCAGTGTAGGGTCTTCTAAAGGCTGTCATCCCAAAGCGCGTGACCGTCTCACCAGGAACATGATGGCGGCCACACTGGATAAACGGAGAGAATGGGGAAACGTTATTTGCAAGAGCGTGCAAGGAGTAGGAAAAACTGGTGAGTCAGATCTGAGTTCTCCAGTCATCTATTATATCCTCCAGGGGCCACCATTTAACTGTCTGTGAATATTTACTGAGGATAGAAAGGAGAGGGGAGAGGACAGTTTTCTAGGTCGATCGGTCACAAACAAAGGTGAAGTCCTGGATGCGCAGAGTGTTCTACAGACGGTGAGAAACTGGGCTGCCTGGGGGTGTGGGGGCCTGGAGTATTCAGTCAACAGAAGACATTATAGATGGGATTTCCTTAGAGTTTGGAATTTATCCTGCAGATAAGTGGGAACATTTCATGATTCTGTGGACAAGACCAATGAACCAAGGCATTACAAACCACTACAAACCACGGTATCAGTATGTTCCTGGGAATGTGTTTACCAAATTTTTAACATCATAACGTCTTAAACTTATGCTTTAGCCTGTCATTAGAGGCCCTCCATTATCTGATGCCAGGTTACCTTTCTAGCTCTATGTCCTTACTCAGCAAGTTCTGTTCCATTTCTCTGTGCTTCTGAGTACACTTTTTGATCTGCCCAGAAAGCTTTCCCTATGCATTACAAATTACTCTTCATCTAAAAGATTCTGATTAAAAAGCACTTTTTCTATGAATATTAAATCTCTTCTTTCTCTATTCTCCATCTGCAACAGTATAGCTCACTGTACATTGTATTAGGAAAATATCTCCCCCGTTCAATTGGAAGCCATGGGGATTGTCTTACGTATCTGGATTCTCAACAACCAACAATATATGTTTGTTGAATAAATAAATGAATGAGTGAATGAATGAAATGAAACAGTTTCCTCCTATAGCTAACCTCTGCCAGAAAATCCTTCCATCCTGTGTTATACTTTGCCCTACAAATGCATCCTGTTTACTCCTCCTGCTGTGTCTTCCCTTCTCTGTGTTCCAACGTGCTAAATCCACCTGATGGTTTTAATCTTAAAATCGAGAAGTCTAGCAACTGCTTGTCCTACCAGCTGAGTCCAGTGTGAGTGCTACTCACAAGGTCCTCTGGGAATTATAAGGTACTTGGACCTGCAATTCTCCAGGCAGAGTTTTTATAGCCATGGAAACTACACAATTACTAATATCATTAATAATAACCATGATGTTTATTGAATCCTTATGAGTAGCATTGTGCTAGGTGCTTCACGTATATGTTCTCATTTAACTTTCCAACCATTCTAGAAGTAAAGTGCTATCATTATCACTATTTTCCAGATAAGGAAACTGAGGCTCTGATAGGTTTGCTACCTTGCCCAAGGTCAAAAGCTTAGTGAAAAAAAGTGAGGAGAAGCTAGTCAAATGACAGAACAAAAATTTGAATCCAAATCCAGGTGACTAGCACTCAAGACTTTAACCACCACAAGTCCATATCACAATCACGGGCATGTTCTGAAAGCTTACTATTGTCCCAGATGTGGTGCTCAGTGCTTAACGTAAGTTATATCCTTTAGCCCTCCTAGGGAGCACAACAGGAGAGAGACTGAACTGTGGCACAGGAGGTAGCCAGAGGTGGAAGCTGGAGAAATGGGGCTGAGTCAATACAAGGGAACATCACAGGCTCCCAGAGGAAGATGTAACTGCAGGGTCAGAGGCTGAGGGGCTTGGAACAGGCTGGGAGGAGTTGGGGTGAGGAGTTTGGATGGGGACCAAGAAGACTCTGAGAGTGTTCGGACCACCTTCACCTGTTATTGGGTGCAGGTGCCTACGGAAGGAAGACGGGGAGGTGCAAAGGGCTAGCGTGCACCAGCACCACAGGAACAGCCCCTACTAAGCCCACCCTTCATGGCCTCTCATTTCCAGACTTGCTGGATACCACATGCCTTCACTGTAAGCTCTTCACTTTCATGAGACCTGCGTAAAGACAGTGTTGGGGTATTGCAGATCCAGCACTGACTTGGGGGCCAGAAGGCCCTAAGTTCCTTTCTTGTTCTGTTCCCTCCCAGCTGTGATATCTTCGGAAACCAATTTAACCTCTCTGAACCATGGTCCCATCAGTTGTCAATGGAGAAAATCATACCTACTCCATACGTTAGTCGAGGGACTAAATGAAGTACCATGCAGCATGCATTTAGTGCAATGTGCACACACTGGGCATTTAATAAATGTTCACCTCCTTCTCCATCTATCCTTCTATAATGCCCTTCTTAATTTTATCCTTCAGTTGTTTCATGTACAGGATTTTATGTCTCCGACTAAGCTGTGAATTCCTCCAGGGCAAGGGCTCTGTCTTTCATTGTCTTGGTTTCTTCATTCATTCAACACATAGAGTTTATTCACAGCTGATATTATGGCTTTGAGAACTTGGTAGAAATAATGACTACTAAATGGCTATTTTTTTTTATTAAAAGAAAAAGATCCTTCACAGGCAATCTATGTGTGAGGCTATGTCAAACTCAGTTTAGTTTAAACATCAGAAAAATGTTGCATGGGAAAGGCTACCGAGCATGTGACATTGTCAGATGTTGGATCAGCACACTGAACGGTTCAAAGGAATCGTTCCCAGAAGATTTCTCATTTCCTTCCCTCAGTTATTGAATACATTGCCTTAACCTCCACCCTTGGCATCAATCATCCTTGCTTTTTGCACATTTTGGAGGAGTAAACAGTTCAATCAGTTTCATATATCAGCTTGTTGAGTTTTAAGAATTAAAAAAATATTTTCCAATTACAAGAGCAATTCATGTTCACTTACAAAAATATTTTAATAAAAATAAGAAAAAAAGGAGATGCATTTAAAATATTTCGAACTCCACCATCCAGATGTACTCATTGTTAACACTTTGATAGAAATCCTAGATTTTTGTAATATGTGTAGAGTTATATTAGAAATGCCTGAAATAGGATTATTGTATGTAATATCAGTTCATCTTTCATCATTCTAATTTCCACTTTGGATTCCATCAATCTCTATTTGTTGATCAAAAGAAGAAGAAGAAGAATGTTTGTATTAAAGTGAAGCCAAGGATGGCAGTGTTTATGTGACTTGAGTTCTTGGCTAAAGCTCGTGTTAGCAAGTGTCGGTCCTCGTGTATAGAGAGTGAAGTGTGTGTGTGTGCACCTTAAACCAGTGGTCCCCAGCCTTTTCAGCACCAGGGACTGGTTTCATGGAAGATGATTTTTCTACAGACAGGGTGAAGGGGGGGATGGTTTCAGGATGATTCAAGCACATTACTTTCATTGTGCACTGTATTTCTGTTATTATCACATTGTAATATATAATGAAATAATTATATGACTCGCCATAATGCAGAATCAGTGGGAGCCCTAAGCTTGCTTTCCTGCAGCTAGACGGTCCCATCTGGGAGGGATGGGAGACAGTGACACCCAAAGTGTGTTGCTTATGTCCAGTCTACTCCGTGATCTTGTTTTGGTTGCTGTCACTGCAGAAAACTCTGCTTCATAAAGATAGGATATTGGAAACGGAAGCAGGCTTTTCACTGCTTTTGTGGCAATCTCAGGATATTCTGCCTTGACTTTAATCCAGACTGTATGGAGATTTGAAGTCGTCTCAAACATACTTTTAAGGCCACCGTCATTTGCGATCTCAAGCACTTGATCCTCTTCTAGCATGAACAAAGTCGATTCACTTGGCTTATTCACAAATGGGTCCCTGATCCATTCCTTCCCATTTCAGGGATCTTTTGTGGTTGGAAATAATGCTGAAACTTTTTTGAAAGCTGAAATAGGTGGTCATGCACCAGCTGGGAGAAAGCAAGTCCTGGCTCAGTCTCTTTCAAAATCTCTGCTAATGTTTGAAACATGTCAAAAATCCTAGTGTTCACTCTTTGCCCCCTAATTCCAGTTTGGCTTTGAATGCAGCCACTTTATCTGCCGACTTGAATGCAGTTGCTGTTCTCCCCTGAAGTGACAGGTTGAGTTTGTTGAGCAGGTTGAATCTGTCACACAAGTAAACAAGTTTTGTCACCCATTCTGTGTCACTGAAACGTGCTGCCAGAAGTGACTGTTTTTCTAAAAGAAATCTCTGGAGCGGCTCTAAGAACTCAAAAACTCTGGCCAGTGAGCTACCTTTAGGAAGCCATCTCACTTCTGTGTTTAAGAGATGATGCGTGTGCTCTGCGTCCATCTCCTCACAGAGCTGCGCAAACAGACGTGATTTAAGGGCATGTACTTTAATGTGGCTGATAATTTTAATCACATCCTGCAAAACGTTGTTCAGTTCAGGTGACGTTTTCCAGCTAGCCAGCATTTCTCTATGGATGACATAGAGTGTAGACTCACCTTCAGAAGAGACCTCCATGACCTGCGTAGTGAAACCAGAAAGCCATCCAGTCACGGCAGCATATACTGTGTATACACTGACACAAAATGACCAATTCAGTTTCCCTGATACGTAATCACTCAAGGTCTTGAATAGTTCTGCAGCTGTGGTGTTGGTTGGCAACAAAGGTGCACATAACATACCCTCATGCACATCCTCCTGAAAAATATATCCCACAAAAACAAGCATTGTTGCCTTGTTGTCAACATAGGTAGACTTGTCAACCTTGATTGTGTACCATGGTGACTCATTAATCCTCTCTAACAACTGTGCTTCAGTATCCTCTGCTATTTCATCAAATCATCTAGTTATGGTGCTAGTTGAGAGAGGAACACGTGCCATCTTTTGAACTGCAGCCTCTCCTAAAAGTTCATGGCAAATATCGTCAGCAGCAGGCAGGATCAACTCTTCCCCAACAGTAAAGGGCTTATTAGCTTTAGCAGTGCAGTTAGTCACTAAGAATGATGCTCTCAGTGCAGACGCATTTGATGAAGTGGTGGCCTTCAATCATTGCTTCTGTCCTTTGAGTTCATGGTTTTTTCTTTTGAAAAACTCCAAAGTCTTGTCTCTTAATGCAGGGTGCTTGGTCTCCATGTGGTAAAGCAGTTTTGAAGGTTTCATGGCTCTGTTGGATAGGCGTCACCATATATTATACAAAGTGGGCTTGGAGAATGTGAATCCCCTGTTGCAATGAACCCGTCATTTAAGCAGGACTCTTGGTATTTTCTTTTAAATGCAGCTTTCATTTCATTGGCAGTCTTAGAGTCTTCTTCTATGGCATCATTGGGTCTTTCCCCCTTTTCAAAGAAGCCCAGTGATGTTTGATTTTTACTCATTTTTGCCAGGGTTAGTTTGTGGGCTTACCAAAACGGTGACTGAGACAAGTGCGCAGTGCGCAAAAGAGGCACAGATGGAACGGTAAATAAAATAATGGGGGAGCCATGCGTGGACTAAAGTAAGTGCTGGATTCTGACTCAAAGCTGCCACCAGAAGTAGCTATACAATTGAAGTACATCACCTTGTCCCTATAAAGCCTGCCACCAGATACAGCTTAATTATCATTTGTCACTCATTCACTGATAGGGTTTCGATGTGAGTCTGCAAGCAGTTGGTTTATTACGGTCTCTGTGCAGTCAAACCTCTCTGATAATGATCATCTGTATTTGCAGTTGCTCCTCAGCACTAGCATCACCGCCTTAGCTCCACCTCAGACCATCAGGCATTAGATTCTCACAGGAGAATCTGCAACCTAGATCCCTCGCATGCAGTGTTTACAGTAGGGTTCGTGCTCCTGTGAGAATCTAATGCCACCACGGATCTGACAGGAGGCGGGGCTCAGGCGGTGATACGAGCATTGGGGAGCGGCTGTAAATCCAGATGAAGCTTCTTTACCTGCTTGCCCGCTGCTTGCCTCCTGCTGTGAAGCCCAGTTCCTAACAGGCCACAGGCCAGTACCAGTCCATGGCCAGTGGGGTGGAGACCACAGGTTTAAACAATCCCCTAGGTGTGGTTTTTATAGCAAATACTTTTGCTCTTCCATCCTTGCTCATTCTAATATTTTTCTCACTCCCACTCTTGGCAGTTTTTTCACTGGTGGCCTGTCAGGAATTACAAGTTTGGTAGTGGCGTCGCCCCAAAGAGAGGTCATGGAGATCCTTGTCCCACAAGCACGTCGTCTGCAGCCCTCGAGCTGACATGCACGGCAGACGGCCCAGGCGGGGGACGCCGGTGTACAGTACAGAAGGAAGAGTCAAGCCAAGGACATTGTGTTCTGTCTCTAATTGAATCCCATTAAATGGCAAATTCCTCAATTCAAAAGTCTGAATAGGATGGTACTTTAAAAAGAACTCCAGCTGGTTAAATTTAGGACCTGAAAAAATTCCAATCTAATAATACGATCTGGCTCCAGGCCCACCACTTCCTTTCGATGGGAGGACTGGCTGAGTTTTCATTCACTCTGGGCTGCCTCTCCGTGTCGACTCTGCTTAGCTTGCGTTTGCCCTGAGCAGACCGGGTCGTTCCACGAAACGAGCTGCTTCCGGTGTGTCGCTGGCTGTCAAGACAGCCTCATGCTTGCTGATGCGCTTTCAGAGGTTGAGTGTGCAAGAAATATTGCTATTATTTTTACTGTTTTTGTAAGTGGTTTGGCCTCTTCAGTCATCAACCTGGCATTTGTCCCCATGGTCCCACCATGTCCATCGACCCTTCTTTTGTTTGTCAGCTGTTTGCGAAAGAAAGTCCTCAAAAACAGGCCATTCTCCCTATAGCTTGTCATTAATGCCAACATGGAATGTCTTCTGGTTATGTTTATCAACTCTACTAAGAAATATTTTCAGGACATTTGCTAGTATTTTCCTAGTTTTCTCAAGTTGCTTAACTTCCTGGAGCACGGGGCTAGTTCAAGACCCTTTTATTGCCTAGTTCCATTCACAACCACAAGTTAGCAAATGTTTCAGACATGCCTTCAGTGGGCAGGGACTCCGCCAGGTACCCGGGGTGAAGCGGGGTATGAAGAAATTCCCAATCCCATGGATTAAAAAGCTGACCCTACCAAGCCCTTCCGCATCCCTCCAGGCTGACTTCTTTGCCGCCTCCTGTACTTGCACCTTAACTCCAGGCCTTATAGAGCCCCTGTCCTGAGCTGGGCACACAGACATCCCAAGCCTCCCAACAGCCTTGAGGAATAAGCATCATCAGCCCCATTTGAAAGATGAGCAAACTGGGGCTTTGAGAGTCAGAAATAGGACCAAGATCACACAGCTAAGAAGTGACAGAGGCAGACTCAAACACAAGTGAATTGACCCCAAAGCCCATGCTCTTTGCTACTATATTTTATCACTTCCTGGCCCAGAATAGACAAGGAGGCAGGAATGACTTTCATTGTGTGTGTGTGTGTGTGTGTGTGTGTGTGTGTGTGTACAGTGGGTGGTGGGGATTGGGGGGAATCTGGGATGGAGGCAGAATTAAGTTTAATTTTCTAAGGTTCTACCTGCCCCCACCCAGAACTTCCACTCAGCCTCAGAGGTCAGCTGGCCACTGGACAGTCTGTGTCATATGCCGAGGGGACAGCTCTGTGAAGGCCACTGTCCTCTGGAAGTACGGTCTAGCCTGGCCACTCGGGATTTCCCAGGCTTACTCTGTGAAAGAAACTGGCCGCACATACTTGCACACACCTCTGGCCTCACCTTCCGTGGGTGTGGGTCTGCCCAACCCCCCGGAAGTGTCCCCTTCACAGAGGCCACCTGCTCCAGGCAGCTTCACTCCTTGTAGAAGTCAGATGGGCCCCTTCGCAGGATCGTTGTTCAGTTGAGACTGGGACAGGGCTGTCCAGGCTGGAATGTACTGGAAGGTAGGAACTGGGGGAGGGAGTGAACATGTCACTTTCCACGGCACACGTGTTTGTGTCATCTGAACTTCAACAGCAAAATGTTAATGTTGATGCCATGATCACACACCCAGGGCCCAGACTAGAAATGCAGAGGTTCCAGTCCAAGCTCTATGACTTGTCCCAGTTACTTCAGCTTTCTGTGCCTCAGTTAGCCCAAATCAACAACTATAATAATAACACCTTCCTCCTCCTAAGGTTGCCGAGAGAGCGAAATGTGTTAAAGCCTTTGAGACCTCGGTGCACGTGTGGCACGTAGAAGACACATGACCAACTTTGCTATTTATGATTGTTGGTGGTGATGTGTTGAGACTGTAAGTTTAATGAATTCTGGGGGTTTCAGAGCAGGAAGGCAACTGGTCATTGCCCCGGCCACAGAAGCCCCCGGAAGCTGGCTGGGAACAGGATTATGAACACAGCTAAAATGAAAATCAACAGTCCCTTTTCTGGCCCCATACCCCTGAGCTTTATCTCGGTTTCTTCTCATGTCTCTAAAACCTCAACAGGCTGGATAACGGGACCGTGAAGGAGACCGAGGTGAGGAAGAGGGAGAGGCCACAGGGACCCAAAGTTGAAAGGAAGAATGTTCATGGAAACGGACTCCGCAGGTGGAGTCTGCCAAGCTGAGAGTGTTTTTATTAACTCCACGAACGCTTCTGAGTCAGCTTGTCATAAAATCGCCAGGCTGCTCCATTAGAAGGGGGCTTTGCTGATGCTGGTTTGAGCCCTCCAGATCACAGAAACTTTAGGAAAGCTAAAAATGGAAACCGGCCAATCATTCATCCCTCGCGGCTGGGCCGTCGGGCCTTCCTCCTCGGCTCTTCCTCTTTCACAGGGAACCGCAGGGAGAAAAATCTAATCAGATTGCTGCATTTCAAAATTTGCTCAGCAGCGATAAAAATAAACTCCAAGTATCCACATATTTGATCAATTTACTTTTATCCTTTAATCGAATAAGCCTCAGCCCTGCAATCAGGAAGAAAAACATTTTGCTAAGCACTTCATTTCTCCCATGATTCATCTAGCCGTGGTCTCAAAGTTGACAGGATGGGAATAAGGTATTTAATGCTGAAATAATTTTTATGACCACATCACAGGAGGCCGGAATGGCTTTTAAGGTACATTATATTTTAATCACAAGCACACATACAGCATACATTGCTCAAAAACTTCGGAGAAGCTTGAATTGGAATGCCAGAATCATAATATCATTATCTAGAGAAAGAGGACTGGCTTTTTTTTTTTTTCAGTCCATAATTCCTTGTGTGTTTTTGGTTGGTCTGATAGACTTGGAAGAAAAATGTTTTAGAAAGAAAGTAACAAAAAGTACATCCAAAAGGAGGTTTCAAATCAGCAGACGCCCAAGCATGCTAATATTGGCAACCTCACTATCTTGTGTTACTCACTCATGAGTTGGGTGGAAGGTCAATTTCTGTGGATCAGAGGGTTCCCAGAAGGCAAGGACAGCTGCAGAAGACAGGGACATTTCGGCGACCAAACACACGGCCACTGCCTCCCTCCAGGCCCTGAACTTCCATCCTCAATGGCCGGGGGGTGGGGAATAAAACTGTCACTGTGGTACCTACCACTAGGGCTCAGGTCTCCCTCTGCACAGCTGCTGCTGAGATCCAGGAACGCAGGAGGGACAAGGCAGAGAGACGTGGGTAAGAGAAGAAGGAAAGGTGGCAGGAGCACGATGACGTGGTTGGAAAACACAGCCTTTGAAACCAGACACACTTGGGTTCAAATCCTCAATCAGACATTTCCCAGCGGTGTGATCTTAGATCAGTTAGCCTGTCTCAGCTTCCGTTTCTCAATTACAAAGCAAGAGAATGATGTCCAATGTGCTAGGTTATCATGAGAATTAATGAGAGGATTTATATAAAGCTCTTAGGACAGTGCCTGAAATATAATAGGCACACAATAAATAGTTTCCATATTTTCCCTTGCCCGCCACTCCCTTCGAAGGTGAGAAAATGGAATGAAACAGAATAAAATGGACTGTGTCACAATTTAAATCTTGTCCATCAACTCTGAAACCCCTCCGTGGTTCTCCACTGTCTACAGAATAAAGCCCCGACTCCCTGGCAAAGCGTGACGTGCTGACAACCTGGTCCGAGCTGGCGCAACGAGACATCTCTCGTCCTGCAAGCGTCCGCGCACTTGCTCTTCATCCCGCCAGATTGTCCCGTTCTCTCACCTCTCCACCTCTGCTTGTGTTGTTCTCCTCGGCCACGAATTCCCATCTCTGTTCTTTCACTGATGGAAATCCTGCACTTTTGTCTGCTTTCCTTTCTTATTTTTTGGGAAACTGCAGGGTGCCAGGCACTGTGCTGGGAGGTAGAGACACAAGGAAAGAGACCACCGGTCCTGATTTGAGCGGAGTGCTGGGGTGCAGGTGGGGAGACACACTCCTCAATGTATAGCTCTAACACAAGCGAGGGGGCGGGAGGACTCCGCCGGCAGAACCTGGGGGGTAGGGAGCACAGCTACAGCCGGGAGGCGGCAGGTGCGCTGGGCTGTGGAAGGCTTTGCAGAAGGGGGAGGGAAGAGGGGCAGTGGGAGCAAAGGCAATAAAAAAAGACGGTATTTGGAGGGAGTGTGTCCTGAGTCACGCTCTGTGGCTAGAGGAGAACAGAGCAGGGAAGCTCCGGCAGGAGGGCTGGGCTGGGGGGTGGCACGGGGAAGGTGGGCCACCCCCAGGCTCGTGACATGGCCCAGAGCTCCAGCCCCACTTCCCAGCCCTGCTCCCCTGGGCAGCTCCTGCACCTCGTGAAGCCTCAGTCTGCTCTTCCGTAAAGTGGAGGCGATACTGGCTCCCAGCCACCGGAACGTGTGCGGATAAACTGAGGCGATCCCTGTAACATTCCCACAGAGACTCTGGCAACAGAGGAAGTGCTGAGCAAGCGTTCGTGATTTATTTATCTATTTTTTTTTAGGTCTAACTAAAATGCCAGCTCCTCTATTGACTGTTCCTGACATCCTGAGTCAACACTCACTCCTTTGTCCTTTGTGCTTGCATGGCACTTTTATAAATGCCTGGTTAGTACTTGTTTTATAGCCTTTTGCATGACAGGGTATTTGTTTTCTACTTCTACATCTCACAGATGAAACCCTGTGTCTCACTCACCTGTGGCATCCCCTGCAAACACAGCATAGTACTTTGACCAGGGTGGCTAATCGTTGAATGAATGAAGGAAACTTCTCGTTAAACAGTTTGCAATGGATTAATTTTAAGAAATATTAGAGCTAACAGCAACCTTCCAATCCAGTATTTTTCAAACTCTTTTATCAACCTCCAGTAAGAAATGCATTTTACATCAAGAGCAGGTGTGTGCATGTGTGTGTGTGTATAAAAATATATATACACACACACATATATATATTCATAGATATATACAGTTAAATGAAATAAAATAAAAATTTCAGGATATAATTAATCTTACTGCTAAAATGCACTATGTTTGAATCTAGTCATTTTTAATAAACATTTTTTCTTTTAGAAGAGTCTTAAATTTACAAAATTATTGTGAAGAGATTCCAGGAAGTCTCCATCTGCCTCAAACCTCCTTTCCTCTGTTAACACCTTGCATCAGTGCGATACATTTTTCACAACTACTGAACCAATATTGTTACACCGTTAATTAAAGTCCATACTTCATTCTGATTTCCTGAGTCTTTTCCTGATGTCCTTTTCTTCACCCTCTATTCCGTGTCTACTTTACTTCAAGTCTAAACTGAAGCGTCACTTCATCCAGGACACCTCTTCTAATCCCCCAGACTCGTTTTTAAGCGCTTGTTATAAATTCTTACAACGACATATATTTATATGTATAAATTTAAAATCTCTCTCCCACTAACTAAGCTACAGGCTTCATGGGGGCAAAGCCCTTGTCTGTTGCTCACTGCAGAGTCTCAAATGTCTAGCACAGTGCCTGGCATATAATAGGGACCCAGCAAGTGCGCTGAATAAATCGGTAAGTGAACACATAAATGGAATGTCCTTCCAAATTTCCACGTCTTTTAAGGGACATAATTGAGGGGAAAAAAATCCTGTTCTATTGCAGCCTCTTGCATGATTTTCCCATTTCTGAGCTATGCCAGAGGGGAGGGACTGGAGCGCCTGCTTCGGGAAGCTTCTCCCCGTTTCCAGCGCTCCTGCCAGGGCCCTGGCAAGGCTGGTGCCACATCAAGCCCAAATGTCTCGGGAGTAACAGAAAATGGAAAGTTCCCCATTGACAGATTTCACCTTGCCTGGCAGCAACTCAACTTTCCCTAAATACTAAAAATACAAAAATACAGTAAAATAAATTTAAAATGAAATAAGAGTAAATTTAAAATTTTAAAGTAAGTTCCTTAATTACTACACTAAGTTCAAGAAGTGCTCAAGGCTTATGGTCTGTCTGCTTCGGAGGCAACACCTCAGCTAAGACAAACAGCACATCACAGCCAGCCACATGCAGAGGCAGAATCTCTCTACCCCTCCATCCCTCACCATCATGGGAAACAAACAAACAAACAAAGCGATTTTTATCCAACCAAGACAAGACACCCTGAAAACCCGATATTAAAAGAAGGCAGAACTACGAATATACCAATCTGTGAGATTGCTTCAGTATCTTCTTTTAAAATAATGGGCTATTAGAACTGAACGGGACCTTCGAGGTAATCCCGCCAACCTTTCATTTTAGACCTGGGGAAGTTGTATCTCAGGGAGGTTGGGCAACTTGCCAGAGGTCCTGGAGCTAGTCCATCTTGGAGCCAAGAGTCAAACTCACAAACTCCCAAGAAACTGCATTCATTTATATTTAGCATAAATTATGGGTTAAGGAATTTCACTTCTACTTCGAATGCTGAAAACCCCAAGAGAACTTTGATCCCACCTAATGAGGAAGAAAGGGCTGGATTATTCATAAAATCATCACTTTTCTCGAGGCCACCAGAGAGCTGAGGTTGCCAAGCCACCTAGTAAACAGCAACCCAGACAGAAACAATCCCCTCCAGGGAGAGACAGGACTCACAGCTGTCTCACCTTTGGCAGGACATGGGAGGAAGAGGTGGCCACTGTTCAAGTGGGTGGGAAGAAATCAGCTAAAATGCTAACAAATGCTTGAAGGCCAGTGTGGCTTGGCATGCCAGTTTGGGGTGGCTAGGAACCCCGGACAGAGGGAAAAGGCACTTGCTCACCAGGTTAGCCCCAGGAGCCTCCACGGTGCATTCACGGGAAAGATCAGAGGCAGGAGAACGGAGAGCCCCAGAGGTGGCACCGACAGGCAGCATGGAGCTGCTTCCTTGGCCCTTCTCCATAGAAAGTGAAGACTTTCCTGTTGGCGGAAGAGCAGCAAACCCTCTGCCCACAGGCCCAGGCAAAATCCATTGCCCCTGGGTCAGGAGTAGAAGCAGAACCCTCTGCCCTTGGGAAAGGGGCAGGAAGCCACCTTGGTCCCAGCACGGTGATCCGGCAGCCGCCAGAAGTCTGCCATGGCTAGAGGAGGGTGTATGAGACTCCTGGAGCCGCTGCAACAAAGTGCCACAGACTGGGTGGCTTCTGCACAAAAATGTATTCGTTCATAATTCTGGAGGCCAGGAGACCAAAATCAAGGTGTCAGGGTGTCAGCAGGAGTGGCTCCTTCTGGGGGGTTTCAGGGACAACCTGTTCCATGCCTCTCTCGTGGCTTCTGGTGTTGCCTTGGCCTTCGTTGGCTTGTGGCTGCATCAGTCTAACCTCTGCCTCTGTCATCACCTAGCCTTCTTCCCTGTGTGTGTGTCTGTGTCTCTGCATCCCCCTCCCCACTCCTTTACGAAGATACCAGTCGTTGAATGGAGGGCCCACCCTAACCCAGCATGGCCTCGTCTCAACTGATTATGTCTGCAAGGACCCTGTATCCAAATCAAGTCACATCTTGAAGTTCCAAGTAGACATGAAATCTGGGAGGGACACTATCCAACCCAGTACAGGGGGACAGGAAACTATTCCTGCCCAGGACCAACCAGCAACTCAAGGCAGAGTTTGGCTGCCATGGGAAGGAGGGAGAAGAATGCTGAGAAGGCCTGAGGAAGGCCGTGGCTGGGTCATGGCAGCAGAATAAGCCCCGCCTCCACCAGGAATGAGTGATGTCGGGAGGGTCAAGGGCATGGAGAGAGACAGCCTGCTGTGGACTGAATGTTTGCAACCCCCCAAATCCATATGGCCCCAGTGTGGCCACGTTTGATGATGAAACCTCTAAGGAAGTAATTAAGGTTAAACACAGGTCATAAGGATGGGGCCTTGGTCCCACAGAATTGGTGGCCTTACAAGAAGGGACACCAGAGCTTCTCTCTCTTCCTGTCTTTCTCTCTGTGCACATGCACCAAGAAAAGGTCATGTGAGGATGCAGTGAGAAGGTGGCCATCTGCAGCCCTCACCAGCCACCAGCCCTGTTGGCACCTTCATCTTGGACTTTTGTCTCCAGACTATGAGAAAACAAAAGTCTGCTATTTAAGCCATGCACTCTGTGGTATTTTGTTACAGCAGCCAGAGCAGACTGATGCAGAACTCCTCCGGGCACAGGCACAGGGCCTGTCGAAAGCTGAGATGGACCAGGACCGAGAAGGAAAACCTCCCATCCCTCCTGGCCCCACAGGAAGCCCCCGGTGATGGCAGCTCCTGTAGGGGGACCCAGAAGCCTGCGGTCTGCAGAGAGGAACTCTAGTGACGACAAAACCCCAACCCAATCCTACTGCCTCAACTGACTCAGCTTCCCATGAGAAAAGAAGAGCACTGCCCACTCCTGCCTGTGGGTCCTAAATACTAGCCTAGTGCTACCTGGCGGCCACTGGGGAAGGAAGAAACAGTCCAAAGGACTTTCCTGGTGGCATAGAGGGAGGGGACAGATGGAGGCAAGAAGACACTTCAGCAGCTCCCACTGCCCCTCTGCGACCCTCTGCTTAGAGAAAATTTCTTTTTTTTGGCCGCAGGGCCAGCTTTGACGACTCCCTACTCAGCTGCCCCTTGAACGTACTTTATCAGTCAGATGAAAACCAGGAATCCCTGGACCAATGGTGATTGGGGAAAACAGAGCCAAACACATTTATGTTTGTCCTTCCTCCGGCATTTTTGATGTATCTCCAATTGACTCGAATCTCTTTAGACTCACAGCTTTAGACATCCGGCTTAATGTGAACTGTTCAACACAGCCCTGCATGAATTACGGGTGATTTATTGAGATCGCTTTAAGAATCTCAAGTGCCGGCGCTGCTGGGATTGCAGAAGCCTAACGTCATGTGAAAGTTTTTTGAGGAATCCGGATTGCAAAGGGCCCATTAGCCCAGTGACGGTTTCTGCCGAGTTTCCTTTTTCTGGTGATTTCCCTGGAAAAGGCTTGGTGCAGAAGAGGAGGCTTGCTGTTTGCAGAGGGCTGTGAGCACGAGCCCCCATCTTCTGCATGTTCACAAAAAGGTGAGGATTCCAGTGGGAGATCCTTAGCTATTTTTGGATGGTATATTGACTAGAGGTGCCTAGACCCGCCTGGTTCCAAATGAGCCATGTCCCTTAAATTTCCACCTCTTCAGAGGTTAAACAACAGCACGGGCTCTATTGCTAGACTACACTAGATTGAAATCCCAGCTGTCACTTACTAACTTTATGACTTCAAGTAAGTTACTAAAGCTCCCCACGCCTAATGGATTTATAGATAGGCACAGAAACAGATCACTTGGAACAGTGGTTGGCACATGGAGTATGCCCTATAAACTAAGTACTGTTGCCACCTGAATTTAAAACTCCTTTCCGAAGGCCTGTTTCTTTACACCACGGATCTCTGAATCAGCCTGCAAGAACCTACTCTCCAGATTGGAGAGCAAGCAGCATCGATACCATTTTCTCTTGGCCCTGCTTGGTGCCTGCGGAATACCCCACTGGGTTGATTCATCTGCCTCTTCCTCTAAACTGGGAGCTTATTCAGGGCAATGCGGTGACTTGACTTTGATCAAGTCACAGCTCCGCGCTGCGTTACCGCAGGGTCTGACTTGTATACAGTGCTCATAAACGTTCTTGGAATAAATAGGCAAAAGAATGATCTCCCTAACTCACAGAGGAGGGGGAAGCGGGGAACTAAGATTTATCAGATGCCTGACAAGTGCCAGGCATTTAGCTAATTTCACTTACTATCCTGAATCATGGAGTCATATTGTGAGTGACTTAATTATTAGAGGTTCACTTGTTAGCAGGCCTTTATTAGTAGATCAAATATAAGAGACTTTCTTATTATCATATATGTAAAAAGCACGAGAAAGTGGTTGAGAGCATGGACTGACTCTGCGGGCAACTGTCTAGGTTCAGAGCCCAGCTCCATACTGGCTGTGTGACTTAGGGAAAATTACTTAACCTCTCTGTGCCTCCATTTTTTTCATCTGTTTATGGGGATGATAATAGGACAGTGAGGATTAGATAGTTAATACGCATAAAGCACTAATAACAGTGACTGGTACATGGTAAGTTCTCAGTGAATGTTAGCTATTACTATTACATAGTATTTGGTAATGTATGTATCGCAATAAAATTTAATAAATGTTAACTGGCCATGTTTCGTAGGCCAGGAAGAGTATTTAATGTTAAACAGTTATCTTTTGAGACTAGAAAGAAGTAACAGAATAATCTGACGGTGGGCCAAACTTTGAACTTGGAGTAAGAAAACCTAGTTTCCAGCCCTCGCTTTGTCACCTGTTGGCTGTGCCTCCCTAGCATGCTCTTAACCTCTCTACGCCTCCTTCTCCTCACCTAGGAATCGGAGATGATGGGGACACCCTCTCTGGAGGCTGTGAAAATTAACAGAGATTGCATCTGCGAAAGGACCCACTGTGGCGCCTGGGACACCCAAGGAACCTAAGATGATGGTAGCAGCGGATAACATTCATCTGGGGGTCCTGGCGGGAATTGGGGTGAAGCAGAGGAGGCGGACCCCGCCCTGTACCTGTCTGGGGCTGGTCACTTCGGGCAGAGGGTTCAAGGAGACATTCCATTGGCGTGAGTGTTACCTGAGACAGTGGGGTCTGAGGACTAGAATTTAAGGAGTGAGGTCAGGAGAGGTTGGTGAGGCATCTCCCACGTGAACGTCAGCTTGGGCACTGCTTCAAGGGAAAGCTCCAGCTGCTTCTCAAAACATAGCGGATGCAGCTGGAGGAGCACTGGAATGAGAGTCAGAAGGCCTGGGATGGGGTCTTGAATTTGCCCTCTGCTACCTTAGTGATTTCAGATGCATTGTTTCTGTGAATTTCCCTGGCTTCATTTAGGAAATGCTCTCTCCACTGCACAGAATTGTAGATTAAATCAAACAATGTACATAAGGTCATTTTGCTAGTTTCTAAAATGATGAGGAGGAAACCACTTGGGCCTTGGAGTTAGTACTGGGTTCCAATGTGGTTTCAGACACTGACAAGTTGGGTAATCCTGAGCCAAATCATTTAGCATCAGTTTCCTCATTCATTCATTCATTCAGTATATATGTCACAGAGGCCCAACTAGGACTCAGGTACTAAAGACAGATGAGTGCTTGCCCTCGCAGAACTTTCTCATCTGTTAAAAGGAAAAAATGGATTACCTACCTTGGAGGGTTGCTGGAAGAATTAAATAAGACTAAGTATTTGTAATGCTCAGCCTAGTGATGGTTTATAAGAGATGCTTAGGAAATGTTAATTTCACTTTCTTTTCCCCAAAAAAGCATTATCATCTTTAATATGGGAAAGATCTTCTGATCAAGGCCCTTTAAGAAAAGAAAATGAAAATGGTGATAGAAAAATTACTTTCACAAATTAAAAATTGGTTTGGGCATAAACATAGTCTGCTTTGACAGGATATTTCATTTGATGGACTCTCCAAATAAATGATTTGGAGGTCTATTTAAATTGAAGTCAAAACTCATCAGAGCAATTACCCTGAGTCCACTTGATGTAATGTAATTCCATTTGGGGATTGAGATGGCATCCTTATTAATGGACACGGGAAAGCCATGTCCATGAGCATCCAGACCAAGGACCGCCCTCTTTCTGCCTTGCTCTCCCTCCCTTCATCCTCTCTTAACACACACTTACAGGCATGTACGCATGTTCACATGCACACACACATATATACATGGACAGGAGTGCATATGTGCACGCACACAGACACACACTCCCAGGAGGCTAGCATGGCCTCTTCATAAAGATAACATGCCATTTTGAGAAATAGTTCTTATGTTTGCTACTCTAATAAATGTTTATGGGATGAAGAAATAGATAAATGAATGAATTGGCTCATACTGGGCCAAGCACCAACCCTGAAACATGCTTTTTTGGGGAAAAATAAGGGGTACCCGAATCAAATCAATTTGGGAACGCTGCGTTCTATAATCCCAGAAGGATATTCACAATGCACAAGGTTCTGAGAAGTTTTCTAGTAAAGAACCCGGTTTAACTTTGTTAACCCAGGGATGTCTGAACTTACTGGACCAAGTACAGCTCTTTCATGTCTATCTGTGCTGCGGCACCTGTTAATTCCACAAAACCTGTAGTTCTGAGAAACTCCACTTTGGAAAGACTGTACTGGCTAATGAGTGAGCCGCAGAGCTGCTCTCTCTAAGCTCCAGCTGGGACTTGGCAAGATGCAACGTTGCTCTGATGGTGAAGCGTGTCCTGCCCATCTCTGCAGATCATGGAGGCCAGCTGCAGCCAGGCCAGCACTCAAAACTCTGTTATAAGGACAAAGGAAGTCTCAGTGAACTCAGGGGCAGGGATGCAGTGGGACCTCAGGAAGTACTGGAACCAGGAACTGGGAGGTAGCAGGATCTCCTCAATTTCATAACCCTTCTCCTCTTACATCAGTTTCCTCCCTTGTGTCTCTGTGCTTCACTTCCCTTTGCTATTCCTGGTCACGGAGCAGGTGTTCCACCTACCTATGGCGAAGCCGACTTCTGCACCTCAGCACTAGAGATGCATGCCCACCCCTGGCCCGGTCATCTGCGGTTATGGGGCAGGGTCACATTTATCAGGTACTTGCTGGGCCCCTTTCCCCTAAGGGGAAAGAGACAACTAGAGGTTTCTGGGCAGCCATTCCACATGGGTCCACCAAACTCTCTTCTACGCTTTGTCCACTTGTGCTTCGACACCCTGGCCATGCCTTAGAATCACCTGGAAACATTTTCAAAGTATTTGTCCTAGGTTCCCTAGCAGAGATGCTATTAATAATTTAGTAGATCAGGAGAGGAGCAGAGAAATTCATACATTATAAAAATTCCTCTTATTTTGCCAATGGACTGCACTAGAATCATCTATCTACTGTTGTGCCCTGGATATCCCATGAACTTGCAAGCTCTAAATCTTTGGTTTTCATTGTTGTCTCACCTGGATTCCCCTTGAGAAATATTTCCCATCTCTCGAGGCCCAGTTTAAATGACAGCTCCTCCAAGAAGTTTCCCTGACTCTGCCTACCAGTTTAAATCCACTAGATATTCCTTTGCTCTTCTCTTAACTTTTGTTATAATCGCTAAGAAATGAATTTTTCTCACCCATTAGACTATAAGCTACAGAAGACAAGAGACCAGTATTATAAAATAATATTTTCTCATTTTAAAAGTGTTCTTTGCTCATGTAAAATTTTGAAAATACAAATAACTTTAAAAAGAAGGAGGAAATCCATTATTCCCCAAATCGGAATAGCCAAAGTTTCAGTTTGGGCTTGTTCCTTCCTCGTGTGTGTATATTTTATTTTCACAATTAGAGTCGTATAGAATTTTCTTCCTTACTTTTCTTCTGTTTACATTATATGAAAAACATGTTTCTATGTTATTGTTTCTGAAAAAGCATGATTGTTAATGGCTGTGTAACATCTCACTGCAAAATGTACCATACTTTATTGGTTCATTTCCCAATTGTTGGACATTTGTATTATCTTCCATTTTTATTTTTGCTCTTAAAAATAACAGAGTGTGCTAGATATTTTTCATGTGTCTCTCCAGAGCCACTGTCCACCCTGGACCCATATGGACTTTGTCAAAGGGCTCCCCTGCCTCTGGCATTGGTCGGAATGAATGCATGGGAGGTGCCAGCAAGAGACCAGGAGCCAGGAGGAGGGTGAGAATGGGGCCTTTCTTCCCCTGGGTTGGCCCCACGGTAAGTCAAGGAGTCAGGAGGCCCCTTCAAACGGCTTCTTTCTCCAGATTCTAGGAACGACTCAGTCCCTGACCTTCCGGGCCTTGAGGTGGTATCGGCGCCTTTCTGTTGCTGGCCCCAGAATCTTGCATCATCCCTCTGCTTGCTCTACATCCTGTCCACACTTCGTAAGTAGTTGTTGTTGTTGTTTTGTTTTGTTTTAATTAAACTTTCCTCAAATTACTCAGTTTGAGTGTACTGTTTCCTGATGGGATCCTAAAAGATGCACATGGCAGTTGACATTTTGTACCCAAATGTTTGACTACACTCAATTTGCCTCTAGAGGTTCCAGATACATTCTTAAGAGTGGATCAACAGATAAAAGCATGTCTGTGGCACTTCGTTTATACTTTACTTTACACAGTACTTTCCAAAATCAATGGCCAAATTATTCTCCTACCAGTACTGGCTGAGAACATTAAAAATCACCATTTTGAATCTTTTGAAATATTGGTAAGCAAGAAGCATTTCGTGTTTTAATTTGTATTTTGTTGATAACTAGTGAGGATGAATGTTTTTCACGTATTTTAATTCCTCTTTTATGAGTTACCATGCCTAATTTCATCCTCTAGCTTTTATAATATCTGCCTATCTATGGTGATCATCATAAAAAATTGCAATTAGTATTATCATTATTACTGATTTGGGCAACCAGATGGATGGTTGAACTATTAGACAAGCCAGAGGCTAAATACATATTATAAAACAGAAAACATTAACAGTCTCTATTAAATGAGAATGCTTAGGGACCACATGTATTTTCAGTCAATGGAGTAATAATTGTACTATAAAAGTAGTGGCTAATGTTATTAAATTATTTGCCAGGTGCCGTGCTAAGTGATTTACATTTATTTTCTCAACAAATCCTTAACATATGCTCTGTTTTTGCAATATATTCAATAACCATTGAACTATTTCTAGATACCATTTCCAAAGCCCAATCCCACCCCAAGTTTTGTAAGAACAAGAAGCCCAATATTTCTCTCCAAAATAGCTTTTATCCAACGAGACATGAGCTCCAACATGATCTTGTCTTATTGACGCTGTAATATTTCTGACATTTGGTTCCAAAATTAAGAAAAAATGGAAAAATTGAAATTCCACTAGACAAACTGTTCTTGGATATTCTCAATTCACTTTCCTAAACACTGGGAGTTTGGAAGGTTATTGGATGTTATAAATAATCCAATAACATTTGAACCTTTTGCTGCTTAGAGCAAAGTGTTTGGAATTCATCTGTTGGAGGAAAGAGATTTTTAGAAAACAACCACATAAAACTTCCTTCCAACTTCTTTTTACAAGCTCTATTTTAGAATGAAGAATTCCTGGGGTAAAATGTGGCCCGTTTTGAGGTCTAGAAGCAAGTGTCTCCTGAGATAAGCCATATTGCCAGGCGAGCCTGGTGCCGCTATCATTTGACAGTGTCCTCCTGCCTGAATTCTTCCCTTCTAAATTCATTTCACCCCAAATTTTTAACCTTTGTGTTCCACATTATAAAAACATTAGCATCATTTTCCTTATTTTACATCCCCTACCTTTTTCCCCCCCATTTGGAAGGACAGTAGCAAGAATGCAGCCCATTCTCTCTGGGGTTTAATCTGGTAGGGAAAAAAAAAGTGGTAGTTTTGCAGAACCAAATGCTATTTCTGAGCTCTGTGGCTTTGCAGAGATTTTTATTTTTGTAAGTGGTTGTGTTTTATGTATTATAGTCTTAGATTTCTGCTTGTAGCAGTGGACAGCCAAGACTCCATTTTAATTTAGTATTATTTTGGCTGGTAATGATGCGTCTGGAAGAGGAAACAGGACTCGGGAGCAGTTCTCCCTTCCATTTCTGCTCAAATTGCCCCTTGTTCATTTTCAGAGAGAGCTAAAACTTAAAAAGTGAAATGAAAGGAATAGGAAGAAAAGAAAACGACCCAATGACCCAGTCTCAGCTGATGACAGCATCATTCCATGGGTGTGGTCATCCAGATGTGAGCTCCTCCAGATGTGCAGCCACATCAGCCCCAAGGCAGACCCACCTGTGCGGTCAGACACCGATGTATGTGAGGTCAGACTGCTCGCCTTCAAGATACACAGTTAAATAAAAGATGTTCTATCTTTAGCCACTGGGTGTTCTAAGCCCAGCTTTCCCTTCCTACCAGATCTGCAGATTATTCAGGCTTTGGGTTCCCAGAGGAAGGAGAAGAAACCATTTGTCCAAGGAAATATCTGTAATACTTGTTAAGTGGCCTGTGAGAGAGCCCTTTCGTTTATTGGCTGAAACATGAAACGGAAAACATGTGCAGCGAGCACAGGGCCTCACAGGCTCCCGCTCCTTCCCAGGAAACAGAGAGATGAAGGATGGAGCAAACACGTGAATTCAGGCAGCCCACATGCCGGGGTGTTTCACAATGCAAAAAGCATCTGTTGGGTGGAAATCCTGGGCATTGGGATCGGAATTTATAGACAGATTGACTTCCAGCCTCTAGCGGGGATTCCATTCCTGCTGCTATGGGAATAGATTTTTCCATTTAGTGAGAAGGAAGCAATCCTCCTTTAATTATGTGTTTATTTATGCATTTGATGTACACTTACCAAATGTCGATGCCTACATTAGGGACCGTGGACCTAAAGATGCATCAGGCACAGACTCTTCCTTCAAGGAACTCTGTAATGGGAAGAGACAGAGAAACAAATATTTACAATACAGTGTGAGCCAGTGTGACTAGAGAAATGTGCAAAAGGATTTAGGAGGAAAGTAGGGCAGTACAGAGATCTGTAAACCAGGAGTACTGGATATTTGCTGCTTTGGGCCATCAAAGATCCATTTTCCCTTCTTCTTGACAACATGACTTCAATTTTCCTTTGGGTATTCATCTCACTCACACCCAGCTGGTTGTATCCCCAGCCCAGGATAAAGCCAATCATCACATCCCATGTCCCTCTGATCAGAATCCTTGGTTCAAGGCATATAATCCAATTCAATGTAATTTAGGAGGGAGTTGTTAGAGGCTTCTAGGTTCGACTGCTCTATTAAGAGAACAAATGAGAAATCCTGCCCACATTCCTTCTGGATGGCTGTGATCTCTGGGAGCTCTTTGTCTCACGAGGAGGCCAGCCTTGGAATGGGGAAGACACCAGAGAAAGTAGAAAGTAGAAATAAAATGTAACGGAGGCTTGGTGCCCTTGCTGAGCGTCCATACCTAGTGTTGTCTAAACTCACATTGTATCAAAAACATACCTGTACTGGTATGTTTATTGCAGCATAGTTCACAGTCGCAAAGATATGGAATCAACCTAAGAGCCCATTAACTGATGAGTGGATAAAGAAAATGTGGCATATATATGTATATATCTGTATGTGTGTATATATTATATGTATCATGGAGTACACTCATTGATAAGAAAGAATGAAATAATGGCTTTTGCAGCAACTTGGATGAAACTGGAGGCCATTATCCTAAGTGAAGAAACTCAGGAACAGAAAAATAAATGCCGCGTGTTCTCACTTGTAAGTGGAAGCTCACCTATGGCTACACAAGTGCACACAGAGAGGTAGAATGGACATCGGAGACTCCAAAGGGGGGAGGGTAAAAAATTACCTATGGGGTACAATGGACACTATTCGAGTGATGGTACACCGAAAGCCCAGGCTCCACCGCTATGCAATACATACACGTAACAGAATTCAACTGGTACCCGTAAATCTGTTGAAATTTAAAAATTCTTTAAATAAAATAAAAACTGAAAAACCCTTGAATAACACCAAGCTTGAGCTGTGAGAGTCCATTTTTACTTAGATTTTCTTCAGCCTCTGCCACCCCTGAGACAGCAAGATCAACCCCTCCTCTTCCTCCTCCTCCTCAGCCCACTCAATATGAAGATGAGAAGGATGAAGACCTTTATGATGATCTGATTGCATTTAACGAATAGTAAATGTATTTTCTCTTCCTTATGATTTTCATAGTAACATTCTACCTCTAGCTTACTTTGTTGTAGGAATACAGCATATAATACACATAACATACAAAATATGTGTTAATTAACTGTTTATATTATAGGTAAGGTCAACAGTAGGGTATTGTAGTTAAGCTTCGGGGAGGCCAAAAGTCATACGTAGATCTTCAACTGTGTGCAGGGTCAGTGCCCCTAATCTTTGTGTGGTTCATGGGTCAGCTGTACTTGCAGCCCAAGATGGACAGTGTTTCAAAATGGAGATGGGTTTTCTACAATAAGTGTATAATATTCTTATAAATAGAAAGTAATAAAATGTTAAAAAACACAAAATGTCATCCATAGTGTAAGAAAATAATATAAATCTGCCACCTGTTAAAGACATAGAAAAGATTTTCCTGCACTAGGAGAATGTCAGACTCAATGACTTTAAGACTTCGTCCAATGCTAACATTCCGAGTCTTTTTTATAATATTAATATCTTTTTGACCATTCAAATTTCCCTCTTTTGAGGAGTAAGAACAGCAAAGGAATCTCCTTAAATCAACATTTCACAACTCTCATCCAAAAACTAAACCTGAACTCAGACACTATCTTTTCACATTCTTTCCTAACTTGGTGCAGCCAAGGGGACCAGAAACATCAATTCTGTACCAGGAAAAGAAGCGTCCCAGCCTAGAGACTTGCAAGTTTGCTTCTTCCCACTTCTGGATCCACTTGGGAATACGTGTGATGCTGCAGTCAGACTTCCCCTGGGATATTTTGAGTTTAGATCCCTGGTTCTGAAGCCAAGGTACTGTGTGATCTTGGGGGAAATTCACAAACCAGTGCTTTAGTTTCTAACTATGTAAGGGAATAGGAAGAGGGGCAGAGCTGGAAGTGATAACTTCCCTGAAGAATGTCGGGAAACTCCCTCACACTTTGCACAGCTCTGAGATAGTGTGAGCAGGGGTCAAACTCCACCAAAGGTCCAATGGGATGCAAGTGGTAGGGAGCAGAGGAATGGCTTAACTTAGCACACTTTTCACAAAGACACATGGGAGCAGATGCAGCTCTGGCTCCCAGGAAAGGAAGCCTATCCCAGTATATTCACATCCTGAAGATTTGCCCAGCCTACTCAGCAGAGGCCGCTGGACCCTGGGTGTGATGTTGAGAGCCAAATCCTAAAAACCTTGAGCCTTCTCCAATTCTACAGTAGTGGGAAAACATCATGTGTTGGTTGGCCATGGGATAGCCTGTCACCCAAGAGGGAGAAGGGAAGGCTCTGCTGCTGCTAGCTTCTTTCCACGTGAGTGTGGGCGTGACACATGCGCCTAACACGACTGAGGCACCACAGAATCTGATGTCCCCTGGGAATTTTGGACACTTAGTCAGAAGGAACCTCCAGTATCCACTGGATGCTTGACTTTCTTTCCATCATCCCCAACAAATAGCCATGTGCCTTCTGTTTTAACACCTCCAGTAACAGGAAACTTACTCCCTCACTTGGCAGCCTGACAGCATTTGTTTTCATGTCTCTTAGAACTTCCTTCCTTGTAATGAACAGAAACTTATCTCCCTGTAGTTCTTTTCTTTCTGGCCTTACATAGATTGACCATATTATTTATTGTCCAAACCCAGGTTCATATTTGAGACTAAATGGGGACACTATTAATAATTACACCAGGTCAATAGGGAGTAACCTGGAACTTTCTTGGCAAACTTTCCTGGACCGTAAGACTGCCCCAGCCTTACCCCAGAAATAACTGGAATCATTCTTGTCCCACTTCCTTAAGAGTTACTGATATTTAAAGATACTTGAGTTACCTCCTGAGTCTTCTCTCCTCTAGAATAAACAAGGGAAGCTGATTTCTTTAGTAAAAAGAGAATTGGACCAGGAACAAAACATAACTGTATGACTCTTGGGGGCTATGCCAAGGAGAGCCAGTGCCTACCAAGATCCAACGTTATGTCCTGCTATCCCAGAAAAGAAAGCAATTTGTAATATTCTGAAATATGAAAGGTCTCTCAGAAGGACATGAGATAAGCTACATAAATTGTGGTTTTATTTGTTCTGCAGGAGCATTTACAAATTGCAAATTTTTCATGAGGCAGGACAGCGTGGCGGCAGTGGGGGCCAAATTTTGGTCTGCAGCCTGAGGCTGAGCTGGTTGCATCAGAATCTGCTGGGAAGTAGATTAAAAAATCAGATTCCTGGGGCTCACCTCAGAATTTCCAGAGGGGCATATAGCATTTGCATTCTGACAAGCTCAGGAAGCAATTCTAGTGATGACCCAAGTTTGAGATCCACCAACAAAATGACCAAGAGAGCTAACTTTGATGCCATATATTCATTCACTCCACAAGTGTTTATTGAACACCTACTATGTACCAGACATATTCTAGGCACAGGAGAACCAGCAGTAGACACACACACACACACACAAACACATACATGCACGGCATAAAAGTCAAATGATTTGTGGTCGAGAGCCAGTCTGGTATGACTAGCTATGAGACTTAACTTCTTGATGCCTTAGTTTCCAACTCTATAAAACGAGGATGATGATGCTTACATTATAGAGTTGTTGTGATATTTAAATAAGATAATATATGTACAGTGCTCACCCCTGTGGCTAGTCCACAGTGAGCACTCAATAAATGTTAGTTATGAAGACCACATGTTGATAATGATGATGTCAAAAATGACAATATTGATAAATCTAGAAACAGAAAACAAAGAAAGCTTACTAGTTTCACCCCATAGAGACACTGAAAGATTAACTACCGTCACATCCAAGTTCTCTGGGCACCATGAGGCCACTTTTTTCACTATGACTTTGCATGGTCTTTCTTCACCTCCCTTGGTCTCGAGTACAAAATGAAGGACCTAGACATAATGATGGACAGACACTCCATCAACATTAATGTTCTATAAACCCAATTCACTCAAACATGCCTCAATAAACAGCCTTCAGGCAGTTGGCCTCACCTCTGGCTTCCTTCTAGATCATTCCAGCTGCTGGTGCTCACCTCGATGTGGGATCTCGGAGTCAAATGTATCATTCGCGGCATAATCGAATTGAAAAATACATAGTGAAAGAAATGACAAGGAAATTAAAATATTATTTCTATCATTTTGGTTATTATACATGGACAGGTCTCATGTCCCTAATAATTGAGATAAGGCAGGACGAAGACGGACAGGGAGCTGGAAAGCATACCTAGAATAAGACCACCAGGGAGGGAGGCAGAGCCATCGAGGGGGAGGAGGCAGAGAAGCTGCCTATTTCATAGGCAACAGCTTTCACTCCTCCAAGGAAGTCTGCAGAGACCGTAATGAGAACAGCTTGGCCAAGGTCATGATTCACTGTCCAAAACTGGGCTGGGCCCTTCACGCTGGGAGAATTTCACAGTTTTTCACATTATTCCCAAACCCCACTCCTCTGTTTAAGGGTGTTATTCAGAGCTTATTACAAAAAGGGTCCAAAGGCCGCCATTCCTATGTCCTAGGGGGCCAGAGGCTTGGGAAGAGCAGCAGTGGCGACGAGGGCAGCCAGGACTGGGGATAAAGGGCAGCTCTGGGAGACATTAGCAGGACGGCTCCTAGGAGGGAAAGCTTAGCTCTCTCTGTTCACACAGCCTCTGTTCAGAGCCCTGAAGAGGAGCAAACACTGAAATGCAATGGAAGAATAAGAAGTTGGAAGGAAGAGCAGCTTCCAAGAGGCAACTGGCCAGCTGCAATGCTGCCACGTATAGCGGCACAGTCTGGGCACTGCACAGTTCTAGAGGGTGCCATTTACACAGACTTCTTCTGCAACGTACCAAATAATAAATGTTTTCTTTCTTGCAGATCTTATAGTCTCTGTCACAACTATTCAATTCTGCCATTATAACTAAGGTTGCTGGATAAAATACAAGACACCATATATTTTTATTTGCTAAATCCAGTAAGCCTATTTGTACACAAAAGGAGCCACAGATAATACATAAATGAATGGGCATGGTTGTGTTCCAATAAAATTCTCCTTACAAAAGCAGGCAGTGGGCCCGATTTAATGATGATACAAATGGCAACCCCTGGAGTTTTGCCACACAGCAGTCCTTGCCAGCCCACGGGACCAACATAGCAGCCAGCTACCAAATAGCATGGCAGGGTAGAACAGTGGTTTTCAAATGCGTTTGACTGTAAGCCCCATAGTAAGATACACATTTTACATCATGATTAGGCCTCACAGAACCATACTTAACCTCACTAAGTGCAATATACCATGCTTTTTTATATACTATGTGATTTTTTTCAAATGCTGGTAGCAATCAATGCAATTAACTTCACAATCTTCTAATGGATTTGCTGGAATTGGAGCCAGAAGATCTCAATTTCAGTCTTAATTCTAACTCTTGCCAACAATGTATCCTTAGGAGAATCACCTCATTTGAGAATTTACATCTGGAAATGGGGATCATAATTATTTCAGAGCGACTTTATGGGAGAAACATGAAATAGTTTGAGGTACCCAGTTCAGTACCTCAAACTGTGGTGTGGTTACTTACTATTGGAGGTAACTGAGGTGGTTTTAGGTGTAGTGCACAGGTGAGCATTGTATGCACTTATTTTAATTCTTTATGAAAATGTATAACTTATGTCAAATGCATAATGTCAGCAACGATATAAAGATATTAAGCTTCTTTTAAAAATAAACTTATTTGAGAAAAATAGGTTTATTTAAAGAAAAATATTAAGCAAATAACATTAACGTTATACATGAAGGTGGTAAATTTGTGCAAATGATGAGTAAGTGAAGTTTGGGAATCTTGAAGATGATGTATAATGGTAGGAGTGACAACCTAAAAGATGGTAGGAGTGACATGGTGGCTCCTTGTAAATTTGAGCTGAGTGCCTGACTCACTGCTGATTCCCCAGCACCAAGAACTGGATTGGCTCAAAATAGGTGCTCAATATGTGCTTATGATGAATAGATGGAAGGATGACAGATGGAAAATTGATGGATGAACGGATAGTGGATAGATGGGTGGAGGGACAGATGGATGATAGATGGATGAATGATGGATGGATGAGGGAATGGATTTATCAATGGATAGTGGATGGTGGATAACTAGATGATGAATGAAAGGATGGATAGATGAATGAATAATGGATGGATGATGAATGAGTGGACGGATGGATGATGGATAATGGATGAATGATGGATGGATGGATAATGAATGGATGTATCATGGGTGGATGGATGGGTGGATGGATGAATTCATGGTTGGATGGGGAAATGAATGAAATGAAATCACTAAACACTAACCTTTTGGAAGCAGGACTTAGTTTAGAGCTACAGAGGATGAAGTATGGTGTCAAAGGTGTCAGTGACTTCAGAGCCTGGAGGAGGGAGAGCGAGGGCGGACATTCTTCCTCTGAGGTGTCATCTGGATGCTAAAACCCTCCATACTGCCACAGTTAACACTGAGCCATGGCAACCTTAGGTTGAGACAGAAAACACTAAGCTGAGGCCAGCTCTGTTGCCCACATCAAAATGTCATTCCTGGATGTAGGCGCTTGCAGCAAACACCTCGTGAAGCGAGCGTAAATGGAAATATTTAGAACTATAACTCCTAGGAAATGCTGACTCGTTTAAGGCTGAACTTCTAGCCATTTGCTGATGAGAAAGGCACTGTCTAGCTGCAGCCCATGGGTACAGAGGGCACCCGGGACCTGCAACAATTGCATGGCAGAAGGACAAGGAAATGCGAGCACATTGGGTCCCACTCAGGTGGGAGCTCTCATCACAGGTCAGGTTCAAACAGAGGAGACTTCTGCATTGGCCGAGGGGGAATGGTATCTTACATGACAAATAGCAGCCCTTATAATTCAAAATCCTCTACTTCTTTTATGGCAAAATATTTTGAAAAACATGACATACTCAGCTTACTTTAGCAATCCCAAGACATACCCTTCTGCTTTCAGCTGCCAGTTTCATGCTGGAGGATTAATGTGATATTACTTTCATCTCTTCCCTCATTTCAACACAAGAAAAGAACCCTGACTAACCGAGGCGTAAAGAGACTGAGAGACACTGTAGAAAGGTAGTGACGGTCCAGGCTCTGTACAGAAATCCTGGATCCCCGCTTGCTGGCATGTTCCTCCACCTCTCTGGGCCTCAGTGTCCATGTCTGTACAGTGGGGAAACATCTACAGAACTATTGTGAAGACTAAATAAGTTAGTAAAGACAAAGACTCTCTTAGAAGTTTCTGGTACATAGTAAGCACCCAATAAATGTGATCTAATATTATTCTGTGTACTTAATTTTGTACCAGAAACGCTCACTTCGAGAATATTATTTAATCCTAAAAAAGGTAGGAATTATTCCTAGTTTGCAGATCAAGGTTAAGTGACTTACCAAAGTCTGGCAAATGGTAGAGGCAGGACACAAATCAAATTCTTTGTCTTTCTGTCTGTCCTGCCATCCCTGTGCTAATCAAATTCGCCAATGAAAAGCCATTTCCATCAAGTGTCACTTCACCTAGGTTTATATTTTTAAAATTTCAATCTAATAATAAAATGGACCCTTCTCTTTTCCCATCTTTATTTTTTTTGTCCAGTGGAGTGTGTGTGTGTGTATGTGTATCTGAGGTTGAGAAGAAGTGCTAAAATTGGACTCAAATGACCTTGAAGGTAAACTTGATTTCAGCTGTGTCCTGTGACTCGGTGGCAAGGTGTATGGAGGGAGGATTTGGGGACAAGGGGTGGCCCACAGTGGCCCCGGCCTGGAATGGGCCCCTACTGTCCCTCAAAGGCTAATCCAGAAGGCTCAGGCTGCTAAAGGTGGCTGTCCTTTGCTTACCAGCTTTTTCCAGGACCCAAGTGTCCTCTCACCCCCTGCCTAGACCTAGTCGTACCCGTGGCCCAAGACGTCTAACCCTCTGAGAGGTGTTGGGTAGGGAGGGAATGGGCATCAGTGAAGATGAATTTTTTGGGAAGGAGAAAAGGAACAAGAGCCTTGAGGGAGGTTTTCCCAATGGCTTGTGATTTTATTTTCCCTGAAGAAGGAAACGAGGCACAATGTGAGTAGGGGAGGTGGGTGGTAGCCTAAAACGAAACAGGGGAGAGCTGACTCAGTGGGAAAGGAATGCCAGGGGACTTTGAGGGCCATTTGCCAAGGAAGCCAGCAATGCTATCTCATTATTTCACCCTAAATGTGTCTTTCTTAGAAAAGCAGTCTTGACTCTTGAAGCATAAGGCTGTGGTCCTCTAGGGCCCCTTTGAGGACGGAGGGTGAGATCATTCAGCTCTGCGTGGATTCATTCTCCACCAAGCGAACCTGTATCAAAGGTGCGCTGTATGCTAAGAAGTCCACCAGGCTCTGAGGACACAATAGTGGTGGGAATGAACGACGTCTCTGCTCTCATGGAACTTATGTCTGATGGGAGATCCGAATAACGAACAAAGATAGGCAGGTGTGTAAGTAAGGACGTGAGCGGAGCATGGGGATGGGAGTGTGGGAGCACCTGCAGGAAGCGGGTAGCTGGGGAGTGGCTCAGACATGGCCTCTCGGAAGAGCAGGACAAAGGGAGCCCAGGCTGAGGACAGCGTGTGCGAAGGGGGCAGAGGAGAAAGGAGCTCGTTGGGCAGGAGCCTAAACACAGAGGGAAACGGGCCGTGAGGCCAGAGGGGCCTGTGAGAGGGGCCTGGCAGGGTTTGCATTTTGTTCCGAGGGTCTCTGGAAGTGGACTGGGGCCTCCGCCTTTGTGCCTAATGAGGCTTTCTTCCCAGCGATGTCCAAGTTGCACATTCTGAAAGTTTCAGGTTAAGGTGATATCTTTGCACCATCTACACTGACCCCAAGCTCTCAGGACCACACAGCTTATTTCGGAGATGCCTGGGGAGCAGGGGTCAAACTAAGCTCAAACATTTTTGTCTGGAGAGAGGCTTAGCATCCCGGCCAACATCAAAGCCCCGGGGAGCTCTGTCAACACACAGATGGGTGTCTGGGCTCCTCTCGGGTCCCCAGCATCAGAATCCCAGGGTGGGGTGGTAGAGCCGAGCCCCAGATGACTTTGCCGTCTTCCAAAGTTCCCACTTGCCTCTCCAGTCTCATAAAATCCCAGTCACACTGAACATGGGGCCCAGGGAGAATGGCTTTCCCTCCGTGGATAATGACTCAACCAAAGCATTCCTCCCCTGCCCGTCTCCCTGCCTTGGGCCTCTCAGGAAAGTACACCTGTCCAGTTGTCAATATTTACTCTGTCTGCCGCCCTCCACAAAAGAAGGGAAAACTGTCTTCACTGTCAAACCGGTGTTTACACAAAGGATTTGTAGGCTTTCTCAGAGCCATGGAAACCCTGGCGCCCTCCGTGAACCTGCGCCCTAATGAAGTGGTAGCTTCTCTCCCACCATCCCATCCATCAGGGATGACAGCGCGTGGCTTGTCAACCAGTAAGAATTCGGGTTGAAAATCATTTCGCCCAGGAACCTGGGGAGAAGGACGCTGGAAGTGTAACTCGATCTCGGAGGGGGAAGCCCACCCTGCTGATTCAGGGGGACAGCCTGGGTGGGGCTCCGTTCGCCACCCAATCAGAGGACACTAGCAAGTGACAAGACAGTTACAAGAAAAATACTGATTCTTGGCACTTGGAAAGCTCATTACATCTGTTCCAATCAATGGTATGCCCAGTGTGACTTCCAAGGGCGGGCTCTGCTGCTCATGCAGTTGAGATTCAAGTTGCTAGAACCAAGCATTGCTCGGAAGGCACGCGTTCCCGAGAGGTGGCTGGGCTCTGCTCCCAGGGGAGAGCACTGCTCAACAGAAGCCTGCTTCAACCGGGCTTGGGACATCCAAGCCACCTGGGGCAGACACACTGAGAAGCCATCTGCTGGGCTGAAGAGGAAAAACAAATCTGATCACTGTCTTTGTCATTGAGAAGACCCCTTGAGGTTTATGGGCCAACCCAGGGGCAAAGGCAGCCACATCTGCAAAAGAGCTCCAAGGGCCGCATGCACTTGCTGAAAGTGCCTTTCCCGGCTCCCACCACGGGCCAGCGCTGAGCGGCAGTGAAAAGTAAATCAAGGCCGCAAGACCCCAGGCAACTCACAGCTCATCTGCCGCAGCCTTTGAAGGGGCTCAAACTCCCCACAGGAAAAATGGAAGGATCCGGGGGAGGCTAGCGCTCAGTGGGAGGAAAAATAAAGAATAATAATTATTTATTGGGTACCTTATTATATGCCAGTAAGAGAGTAACAAATTTCAACTCTTTAAATTAAACTCAACCCACTCCTGTTATCTTTAAAATGAAGACAAAACTATTTCCCATCCAGGAGATTGTCCTTTGATAGTATCTCAACAAAACAGTCCGTGGACCGTGCTTAGAATCGTCCTAGCATGTTTAGGCCCTCAGTAAGTGTTAGAACTTTTTATTATGATCATTATTACTACTAATACTTTTACTATCCTCATTTTACAGATGAGAAAACTGAGGCTCAGAGAGGATACGAGATTAGCGGGAGATCACACGGGCACTGAGAAACAGCCAGCATCAAAGCTGGTTCTTCCGGCTCTAGAGACCGACATCTTCTCTGCCAGGCTACAGAAGGCCTGGTCTGCGCTAACCGCGGACTCGCTTTATTACAATATTTGCCTTACTGCGATGATCTGGGCTTGAACCTGCGGTATCTCCGAGGTATGCCGGTATACATTTTGCTTCGGCAAACTGACAGGATTTTAATATATAAAGCACATAAAAGAATCTTCACTCCGAATCGTATCTAGCTTGCTATCCTCTATTTGAAAATGCATATCCAGGAATGAACGATAAATCCAAGCGGCACACCTTGTTGCTGTGATTGACCACTGGTTAGACATGCTCTCACCTGCAGAGTCATGGCATCCTAGATCATGCAGACACACCCAGGTGCCGGAGCCCACGCTGAAGCAGGTGCTGGGCAACTGGTCCTTCCACAGGCCCGCCCAGAAGGCAGCCAAGTATACGGAGGCTGAATACAGCTGCATGAAGGAGTCACGGCAGTCACAAAGTTGTGTTGAAGTGATCTCTTTGCCCGTCGGTGCAGACTAAATCGTGAGCCCAGTGAGGCTGGGTTTGTGTCTGATTCACTCGGTATCTCTGCCCACTAGCGCAGGGCCTGTCTGGCACATAATTGGTGGAACCAAATCTAGAGGCACCTGAGGGGCTGTCTGCCTTCTCCGGGCAGCAGCAGTGTGACACGCCCTCCTCCACCAGACCCCGGGCTCAGGCCTCAGCTCAGTCCTTGCCTTTGCCTTCGATTGGGCCCAGCTGGTCAAATGATGGCACGGCCCTGTCCATCATGTTCAATTATTAGGGCCCAGATTCTGACCTGTCACGCTGGGGGTCCCAGCACAGCAACTCTCCTTTTACTAATCCCCAAGGAGCCAGGAGCGGGGTTTGTGTCTCATCAAAAGCAGGGGAAGTTTCCTTTTGCCATGAGTTCATAACACAGCCCAGCTGCCTGTGGGGATTCCGCCCCCGCCCCTGGAAGGTTGGAAATCCTACAAAATTCTAGCAACATGGGAAGAACATGAGTTTTGTCAACAGTCAAGACTGAGTTTGAACCCTACTCTATCACTTAAGAGCTGTGTGACCAAGGACAAATTACTTAACTTCTCTGAGCCTCGGTTTGCTCATCTGTAAAGTGGGAGTAATCCCACCTATCTCATAGGACTAATTTGAGCAGTCATGGGAATAGTGGCTTGCTCAGGATCTGACACTTATAAAGGGTCTCAGGAAATACCAGTCCCTCCCTCCACGACCCCGCCCAAGTACATCTCCTCACTGGCCCCTTCTTCATCCTCTTCGTCCAAGCCTCCAAGTCTTCCTGCTCACGTCCAGAGTCCACATGTCATTTAAGGTGCTCATTCCCCAAGAGGCCTGTCCAGGAGCTCCAGTGCCCCTTTGTGTGACCTCCTCTAGCATTCCGTCAGTAACACACAGCTCCACACACACCTGGGTCTCAGTGTCATTTTTTTTTTCTTTTTCTTTTTTTGCACAATGAGATCCAAAGTTTTTTGAAAAAGGAAGCTATACCTTATATAAACTTTGTTCCCTCTCCCTGACCCCAAAACACATCTGGAACCCAGGACGGTGTACACTGAAGTCTCTTAGTAAAGACTGAACTGGATTTGAAGATGTAACTCACAGTTGGACAATACCGATTCAACAAAAGAGGACGCCTTCATCCTTAATCCCAACGTACGCAGGGAATCCACGCATCTCAAGAGTGCGAGCCCCGGAGAGTGAGCTGCCTGCCAGGTGAGTCATACATCAGAGGGCCAAGCCAGTGAGCTACCCACAGCAGGAGCAGGATATCTCACAGGCATCGTGGCAGGGTACTGGAAAGTCTTGGGGACAAAGAATTCCAGATTTAAATCCCTCCTCTGCCATCTTCTATGTGATTTTACTAAGTGAGTTAGACTCTCCACGCCTCATTTATAACGTGGGGGTAGTAATGCCCACCTCGCAGGGTTGCGAGGAGTTAATGAAAACATGCAAACATACTATCAGTAGGAACAGCACAGCGTAGTGTAGCTGAGGCTCTGGAGTCAGGTTCAAACCCCAGCTCCTCTGCTTACCTGCTGTGTGATATCAGGCCATTTGCTTACCTTCTTGTGCCTCAGTTTCCTCATCTATAAAATGGGGACTCTGATAGTACCTACCTCTTGAGTTGTTGTAGGATTGAATGAGATAACGTAATGATAATACATGTAAAGTGCTTAGAGCAGGAGAGACTGCAAGGGTAAAGCTCAGCAAATATTAGCTATTGTCGCGTAACGGGCCTCGCTGCATCCCTGGCATTTCGTCAGCGCTCAGTGAATGGCAGCTACTGGTCGCTAAATGGGTGGCCAATGGAGGGAACGAGGAACCCATCAGGAACAGCAGCAGCAAGGGCTGGTCCATGAGCAAAAGCTGAACTTGATGACCCAGGAAATCGTGTGGAGCGAAACTGACATTTTGCCCTATCACCATTATTAATAAACATGTGCGACATATTCTACAGTTGGGGGAAAAAGACATACACACAAATTTTATACCCTGGAATTAATAACAAATAATAGGGCGCTCGATCTGGTTCTGGTCCCCAAAATACATGAAATATGCAATTCCTGTAGCATGGAGCCCTCGGGAAGACAACGGCGTGCCTGATTTTTATCATGCCTGTAGCTGAAATCTGTCACAACGTTTCCGCCTATGACAACCGCGTAAGAAAGCTGCTTTTTTTTCCACCACGAACAGACTAACGTGCCCTCAGTAACCTTGGTGGTCTTGCAGTTTCCTTCTTTAAAAACCTTTGTGTTTTTATTTGGTGAGCCCGTCTTTCTGAAGTCGGACTCCCTCGCGCCTGCTGCAAGTTAACGTCTTTTCTTTTTGAAACGCTTTTATCTCTGAGTCTTCTGCGGACAGTTACAAGGCCAGTTGCAGGCAGTTTAATATGGGTCTTCTCCAGTTCTAAGGTTGCTGACCAAGACGCCACCCACAGATGAAGCTTTTACTGGTAAAGAGTTAGTGGCCAGAGTATCAATGTTGGGAGAAACACGATGCGGACAGGTAAAGATTTCAGATGAGTACACCTGCCGAAGACAAACCCACGTCTGGGGACTGCTGTGAACAGCAAGTTAGTTCTTAAGAGCTGTGATCACATGGGCACAAAAGCCATGGCACAAAAGCCGTGTTAATCAGGACTGTGTTAATTAGACCTATCTGAATTTCTAAATCATGGAACATGCTTTGTATAAATAAATATAATCATTTATAAATACAGAAATATATTAATACATATTTATAATTAAAGATAAATATTAAAATGTATTAAATTAATCTTTATTTGCAATTAAATATTAATATATAATATAATCATATTTATACTTATAGAATATATATTGTATAACTGATACAATATAGTAATAAAACATTAATTTGAAATACATTAAATGTATTTATAAATAAATATATTCATCATTAAATATATATTTACAAACATATAAATTTATAAAGAAAGAAATATATTTTGGTAATTTTAACATAAGCCAAGTTAACAAAGTTCATTTAAAGGCATTTCCAACTACGGTTTGGAGCAATCCTTAGAGGTTTTGCTTCCACGGTTACATAGAATGACTTTCAGCAAATGTAGGTATAATTTGAACACCAGCCAGACATTTTGAAAGTGCTTGGGAGTATTTGAAAATAGTTTCTTCTCTTAGTAGCTTAAATATTCCCTGTAGCGTTATTCACTTTTCACCATCCCTAAAGAAATGGTTTTCTATGCAAAGTTGAATTCTAACCAAGGTCCTGCTTGAACTATTACACAGAACAAGTTTGTAGAGCAAAAATATTAGTTGCCATTTTTTGAGAGAGTGCTCTGTGCCCCGCCCTGTGCTAAGTCCTTTATCTGCGTTATCACGTTGAATTTTCACATTTCCCTCTGAAGTAGCTCGACTGGAACCCCCGATTTTAGTTGAGGAAGATGATTTGCCCAAGCTTAAAGAAGGTGTACGTGGCTCAGTGAGTATCTGAGCCCACATCGTTCTAACTCTTGAAATTGAGCTCCTAAACCCACTGCTCCACCACTCTTCACGGACAATTCACTCTACTCATTCTTTCCTTCCTCCTGTAAACTACTGTGGTTAGGCACCATCCTAAGTGCCTGGGACATGCAGAGAATGAGATGGAGAATCTATCTTGGTGGAGCTTACATTGCTGGGGCAGAAGTTGGTAGGAGAGAGAAAAATACATGAACAGTAAATAGAGTCATGTGTCCTTAACGAAGGGGACGTTCTGAGAAATGCATCGTTAGGTGATGTTGTCGCTGTGTGAACATCACAGGGTGTACTTACGCAAACCTAGATGGCACAGCCTACTACGCGCCTAGGCTATATGGTATGGCCTATTGCTCCTGGGCTACCAGCCTGTAGGACAAGTTACCGTACTAAATACCATAGGCAATTGTAACACAATAGTATTTGCGTATCTAAACATAGCTAAACGTGGAAAAGGAACTGTAAAAATTCAGTATAAAAGATAAAAATGGTACACTTGTATGGAGCACTTACCATGAGTGGAGCTTGCAGGACTGGAAGTTGCTCTGGGTGAGTCAGGGAGTGAGTGGTGTGAGTACGAAGGCCTAGGACATCACTGCACTGCTGCGGACTTTATAAACACTGTACAGTTAGGCTACACTAAATTTATTTAAATTTTTTTCTTTCTTCAATAATAAATTAACATTAACTTACTATAATGTTTTTACTTTGGGTACTCTTAATGTTTTCTAACTTTTCGACTCTTGTAATAATATTTAGCTTAAAACACAAACACATTGTACAGCTACGCAAAAATGTCTTCTTTAAGCTTTTTTGTATTTTTAGAATTTTTAAGTTTTTATTTCACTTTTTAAACTTTTTTGCTTAAAAACCAAGACACAGACACACATATTAGCCTAGGCTCACACAGGGTCAGGATCATCAATATCCCTGTCTTCCACCCACATCTTGTCCCGTTGGAAGGTTTTCAGGGGCAAAGACACGCAAGGAGCTGTCATCTTCTGTGATAACAATGCCTTCGTCTGGATACCTCCTGAGGCTGTTTAATTGGTTTTTTATAAGTAAAAGAAATATTTATAAAAATAATGTAATACTCTAAAATAATGATAAAAGGTATAGCATAATAAATAAACCTGTAACAGTTGTTTATTATCATTATCGAACATGACATACTGTACGTAATTGTATGCAATAGGCTATTTTACGACTGGCAGCACAGTAGGTTTGTTTACACCAGGATCACCACACACACACACACACACACACACACACACACGAATAATGCATTGTTACAACGTTAGGATGGCTACGATGTCACTAGGCAATAGGAATTCTTTCAGTTCCATTATAACCTTATGGGACCACCGTCGTGTGTATGGTCCATCGTTGACCCGACTGTCACTATGCGGAGCATGACTGGGCACAGTGCATCGCTCCGTACTGCTGTGGGGAAAAAAATAAAGCAGCAGGAAAGGCGGACGTGGGAAGCCAAGGCGAGGAGTGGGCTGGGCATTTTGAACCTGGTGACCGTGTTCCCTTGTGGAGTGGAGGAAGGGACGACCTGGAGGAGGGATGAACCTGGTGTGCCTGGACCTCAAGGGAACTGCATTTCAGGCAGTGCTGATGCCCTGGGCTGGGAGCCTGCTGGGCTGTTTGAGGAGGACCGGGGTGGTCACTGTGACTGGAGCTGGGCCATCTCAGGCTGTGGTTCTCCAAGCAGGGTCCTTGGGCCAACAGCAGCAGCATCACCTTGGGACTAGTCAGAAGTGCACGTTCTCAGGCCCCGTTCTCCACCTGCAGATGTGGGAACTCTGGACTGTGGCTCAGCAGTGTGCTGTGTGTGGATATGTCTGTGTGTTGTGTGTGTGTGTGTGTTAACATTTTATTTTGAAATAATTTCATATTGACAGAAGAGTTGCAGAAATGTCCCTTATCCCCATCTTCCCCTGATGTTAACCTCTTACATAATCATGGTACATTTTTCAAAGCCAAGAGGTTAACACTGGTACAACACTACTGACGCAACTGCAGACTTTATTTGGATTTCGTCAGTGTGAGGAATCTGTGGTTTAGCAAGCCCTGCGGGCGATCTGGTGCCCAGAAAAGTTTGAAGACCACTGATCCCCAGGGATGATAAGAGATGACGTCAGGGAAGCTGGGTGGG